>OU015751.1:123413361-123426226 GCA_907169655.1 Acomys percivali | reverse complement strand
TTCTCTGGCCTCCAAGAGTCAGGCCAGCAAGAGGCCCTTCTCAAAGGGACTTAGCTTCCTGTCTTGGCTAGGAAAAGTCTGGCTTGAGAAGCTTGTTTGTGTTTAAAGAGCCACAGTTGTTGTTGTTGTTTTGTTTTGTTTTTTCTTTTTAGCAAGGGATAAAATAATTGCTTCTTGTGGGGGTGGAGAGATGGTTCAGAGGTTAAGGACACTGTCTGTTCTTCCAAAGGTCCTCAGTTCAATTCCCAGCAACCACATGGTGGCTCACAACCATCTATAATGAGATCTGTTGCCCTCTTCTGGCCTATAGGTACAGAATACTTACTGTACAAATAATAAATAAATAAATAAATAAATAAATAAATAAATAAATAAATAAATAAATCTTAAAAAAAAAAAAGAATTGCTTCTCCTTTGCTTCTCTGAGATTTGTATTCAGTTTTTGGTTTTTTGTTTGTTTTTGTTTTTGGCAGCCAACTAGAGGACTATGCTCTATGTGAGGTCTGTCTAATCAGGAAGCTGTGAGCTCCTGCCTTAGAAACAGCAGTTACTCTTTTAATGATCAGAACTGAGAAACCATTCTGTGGTTTTATTTTCTACATAAATTGTTGCTAGATTTCTATAAACTCTGCCCCAACTTGGTACACCAAAATGTTAACAGTTATTTTTATTAAACTGTATTTGTTTCTCTTAGTTTCTCTCTTAACCCAGCTATCACACAAAGAACTGAGACTCTTGTTTTTTGCTTAATAATAAGCTTCACAGCACAAAAACTGAGCAGTTGTTAATCTACTCTGAACTAACTTGGCTTCCTCCCGGGGTGCATCCCAGGGACACTTGCAGTTGCAGTCTTCCTGGGCTTCAGGTCCTTCCTGATATCTCTTGGACCTTGGCCAATGGCTGAATCCCCTACTTTCTCTTCTAACTCCTCCTCCCATTCCTGGCAGGAACTACACCCCTATTCTCTCCCCTGCTAAACTGCTTTATTGGCATACAAGGGGGGCAACTGAGAAGCAGAGTTTATACAACACTGAGACAGGAGATTCTCAAAACAAGGCTTGCAACCAGATATGGGGGGACACAGAAATAAGCATTTGAATTACACAGCAGCCTTATGCCAGCAACACAACATAATTTATAAAGCTGTGATTTAGTTCCTGGAGGAAGCATCAAGGTGGCAGGAGATACATCTCTTCATAAATGGCGCCTTCTACGAGGGCTCTAATGGTAGAAGAGCCCGTTGGCATATACTACCTCACTTACTTTCTACTTTTTGTCTCTCTTATAGCATCTCAAGTAGCCCCAAGCTAGCCTCAAACTCACGGTTAAGAAAGATTTTCTTGACCTTTAAATCCTCCTGTCTCTACCTGAAAAGTGTTAAGATTCCTAGATTGCATTTTTATATTAGGGCTGGAGAGATGGCTCAGAGGTTAAGAGCACTGCCTGCTCTTCCAGAGGTCCTGAGTTCAATTCCCAGCTAACCACATGGTGGCTCACAACCATCTGTAATATGATCAGGTGTCCTCTTCTGGTGTGCATGAAGACAGTGTGCTCATATACATAAAATAAGTAAATCTTTTAAAAAAAAGAATTTTTATATCAGAGTGCTTTCCCATTCCTGAGGGTTAGCATATGACCAAATCACCCTACAAAGGCCCTATTTTTATTTCTTTTTTATTGAAAATATTTTTTTCACACAATATATTCAGATAATGGTTTCCCTTCCCCCATCTCCTTCCAGCCCCTCTCCATCACCCGCTCATCCAACTCCACAGTCCTCATTCTCTCTGGTTAGATGACAAGCAGACAAACAAAAACCACAGCCAGATAAAAACCAAAGAGAGAGCACAGAAAACACACACACGTGTGTGTGTGTGTGTGTGTGTGTGTGTGTGTGTGTGTGTGTGAGAGAGAGAGAGAGAGAGAGAGAGAGAGAGAGAGAGAGAGAGAGACCAATTAAACACAAAATTATAAAGCAAAATATGCAAGCAAAAGTCCAGTTAGAGGGGGGAAAAAAAGTCCAAACAAAACAATGTGAGGATAAATCCACAAAAATAGCATTCAGCTTGTTTTGTGTAGACCATCATCAACTCCTCAATATGGGGTCTATTCTTGAGTGTTGTTTATGTAACCAAGGAAATTCCATTGGAAAATTAATTTTCCTTTTCAAGCGTTTACCATTTGGAGATACCATCTCAGCCAGGCACGGGAGCTTCCGTCTAGTTCCCTTTTCCACTCAGGCACCTGGTCTGAATTGAAGCCGTGCAGACCCCATGCACGCTGCACGGCTTCTGTGAAACCATGTCTGAGTCAGTCCAGTTCTTCCAGGAAAGCATTGTTTCCTTTGGTCATCCACCCTCCCTGGATATCGCAATGTTTCCTCTTCCTTTTCCTCTTAGGTCCCTGAACTTTGAGGGGAGGGTTAGATGAAGACTTCCCACGAGGGAACGAGTCTTTCAAAGCCTCTCGCCTCACTTTTTTACACGTTGTATCTCAGGGCCACTGCTTGCTGACACCCCCTGGGAGTTGGTACCCACCTTGTGCGCTGTGGCTAGCAAGGACCATCTCGGGCCACCCCTTTGCTCACATCATCCTGGGATTTTGTACCCATCATGTGCACTGTGGCTAGCAAGGGCCATCTCGGGGCCACCGCTTTGCTCACATCCCCCTGGGAGTTGGTACCCACCGTGTGTGCTGTGGCTAGCAAGGGCCATCTCAGGGCCACCCCTTTGCTCACATCCCCCTGGGAGTTGGTACCCACCGTGTGCACTGTGGCTAGCAAGGGCTATCTCAGGGCACGAGCCGGATGCCGTGTGCTTTCTTGTAACGACTCAGAGAGATTCAGTAGCCATGTTATTGCACCAGGGCTATCAACTCCCCAGAACCTCCAGAAGGGTATGCAGTCCTTTTTCCTTAATTGGTAGTTTTGTAGAGTTTCGGTCTCATATAAAAAACTGAGCAAAAGTGTGGAAATTTACTTTACGCTCCTTCTCCCTTAAATGAGCTTTGTTGTAGTGGAATTCTGTATGAGCGGGACGCATTTGTTATATGATGGACTGCTAGTGACACACAGGCCAAGGTTGGAAACTTCCATCAGTTAGAGTTTATTTCCTTAAAGAAATTTTGTCACAGTTATCACAGATGTAGAAGAGCTTACAAGAATTCTTCTCAATCTAATATAGCTCAGCATTAAAGCACATTGCCCAGCAAGCACAAACCCTGTTTTTTGGTTTCTAGACTAGTATAATTAACGATAATGATAACGATGAAATTCAGTTGGATGTAGCTTGTTTTTACCTGTTTCTGTGACTCACATCCTAAGACACAGACTCATCTGGGGTTTTCCTGGAGGGAACTGTAGGTGACACGGTGAGCATCAAACCTCAGTTTCACTGGATCCTTTTTATAAAGTCTGTGAATAAGTCAATGGTAACGACTTTCAGCAAATGAAATTTCAGGATATTGTAGGAGTCACAAGATAAGCCAAATGCTACAGGACCAGTCTGCAGTTGTCTAATTCCAAAGAAAATTCACTGTGACCGGCATTCTAGACAGCCCTACATAACACTGTGACAGACACCGAGAAGCAGCATTGGGCCCTGTGCACCTGTGGTCCCATTACGTGTCTCTAAAATACAGGTTGTTGTTTTTTGTAGGTGGTGGTGGATTGTTTTTTTTTTTTAAAGAAATTGTCATTCTGGGCTTCTAGGCTGATGTCCACACTTCAGTGGGACTTCAGTGTGGTGAGTAGCATCCTGACAAATGTGATCCAATTACTAGGTTGTGTGGAGGCGCACTGGAAGCCTCAGCAGGCTCTTGAGCTCTTTAATTGTCCCCCTTTGTGCCCTTGGGTGTATCTCTGACATTTAAATCACTAAAACCAGACCGTCTTGGCCACATTACTTATTTTATTCTTATTTTTGAAGCAGTTGCTTCCGTTTCTTTGGAAATGCTATGATGGCATCACCATCTATACACAAAGGAAAAGTCTCACAATCTGTTTACCATGTTGATGGACATATTCTCATGAAACTGCACCTGAACCAGATAAGGGAAAAGAGCACAACATAGTTTCCTCATGCTGCGGCGGCAAAGAGCAGACAAGCTTGGTGCAACATACAGGACAAAAAGACAGAAGAGACTCAGGAGGGCTCTCACGGAGCCATCAGCAGTTACTGGAGGCTGTTGCCTTTTGCGGCCTCTAGATGGCGCCACTCTGCCTGGCTGGGGCTCGCAGGGCAGACTCAGGAAAGCCTCTTCTGGCATCGCTCTCTGTTGCTTTGCGTTTTTTTCTTCTCCACTCATAAGGATTCCTGTGAGGCCATTGTCCACCCAGATCACACTTTCTTGTGTGACCTTCTTGTCTCAAGGCCTTAGCACTCCAGAAGTAGAAACAGGAAGGTAGGAATTCAAGGTCACCCTGGGCTTCAAAGGACCGCGTGGGCCGGAGCATCGGTTCTCAACCTGTGGGTCTCAGTTCATTTTGAGGCAGAATATCAGATGTTGGTTGACATTATGGTTCATAATAACAGCAAAAATTACGGTTATGAAGTAACAATGAAAATAATTTTATGGTTAGGGGGTCACCACACCATGAGGAACTGTATTAAAGGGACACCGCTTTAGGAAGGCTGAGGACCACTGGACCCAGTGGCCTCCCTCAGTAAGTAAAGAAGTAAGTAAACAAACAAGAAAGTAAGTAATAGGTGTAAAATGTCATTAAAGGATGGGTCTACTTCCAGCCCCTAGAAATGTGCAATAAGTTCACATCCTGCTCAAGACAAGATAATTTGAAGTTAATTAATTACTTCCCATTTGCTTCTATTTCTTTCTCCAAAATATGAATAACTGAATGCTCAGGAGTTGTTGCCTGTAGGAAGAGGGCGTCATCTAGAGCTAGGCTGTCTCCTACTCAAGGGCAAGTCGTGTGCAAACAACAAGGCAGTGTGGCTGGACTTTTATATCACAATTTGATAATAAAATAATTTCCTTTTTGCTTCTTTTTGTTTTACCCGCTTGCTTTCTTAATTTTGTTTTACCCGCTTGCTTTCTTGATTTTGTTTTACATACAAGGGTTAGAAATAGTCCTCCTTCGACACACTCTTCCAGACCCACTTCGGGGTGTGGTATGTGAATATCCCAAACGTTTCTCAATCCAATCACACTGACGGACAAGATTCGGTTCCTCAATACCTCATACCTTGCATCCTCCGCTGGTGAGTTCTGGCTTCTTCAAACATAGAACTTCTTCGTGTACCCTGCTGGGCCTTGAAAGTGAGACTGCTCTGTTTTCCGTGGGGGAGCAGAATGTATCTGCCAGATATGGAAGAGAAGGCTTAAGGATGTTTCCCCTTCTATCCAGTGAGTCTTACAATGCTCTACTTCGCTGTCTCTCTCTCCAGCTCTTCATGTCTTTGAAGACTCCCCACGCCTAGAAGACACTGAGATACCTTCAGTGATTCAGGCGGCTCAGAAACCCCAGACCAGCCCTCCTCACGTCTGACTCCAAAGCTCTCATTCCAAAGCGCTGTCCACCTGGCACCTGGGTTTGAACTATTAGTCCCTTTGGTTCCCTACCTAAACTTCGTGCACGTCACTGAAAAGTGTCATCTGCGTCTCCTCACCAGGTGGGTTAGGCTCACTGTAGTTAGGCCCCTGCTTCCTCACACCGGTCATTTGAAAGTCTGTATTTGGTCACTTCCAGATGCCTCATTTGCAGGAAAGATGGTTAACTGGTGATCCCTGTGTTCCCTCCACCTACTGAAGAATTGTGTGAGGGAGCTGCCTCTCACTGGGGAACTGAGGCCATCTGGGCCCAAAACCTGGGCTTTTCCGGTAAGATTTCTCATTTGCACAGCAAACCTTCGAGACCCTCTCCTTCCTGCTTGAAAGAATACGCCACAAGAGAAAGGGGAGCAAAGCACAGGAAATCAGCACAAGACCTTCCATTTATTATTTATATTTACTTACTTAGTTTGCAGTTTCCTATGTCTGTGTTCATGACATATACAGAGCCCTGAGTCACTGCGTTCCTGTTTGAGCAGTCAGCACTAAGGCTTACTGAGAAATTGCCAAGATGGAGACAGGCAGTGAAGGAGCATCTGTAGGCTTTGAACTTTTCCAAACCTACTCTATTTGGGGTTCTTTAATGCTCACACCTCCCTCCCAACCCACCTCCCCTAGACAGGAGGGAAAGGAGGTTAATGGGAACAGGAGAAGCAGACCTTCTTAGACGCAGTGCCTTGGAGCAATTCTACTCTTTGTAGTCAGAATTTCAGCAGACACGCTAAACAGCAAACTAGCAAGTCATCAAAGGTGAACGCAACCGCAGCAACCAGAATCCGGAGCAGCAGCCAGAACCCGGAACCTCAAAGCGTTCTCCAGCGTGTTTCTCTCTAGGGGTGTCTCAAGGCAGAGAGAGAAGAACAGGCAAACAATAGGAAACTATGCCAAGACAAAACAAACAAACAAAAACCCAAACCCAAAACCCAAAGCCTCTTGTTTTAGGGCTCAGAGTCTGTACTAGGATATTCATCAGTTGGCAGAGACCATGGTCCCCGCCCCCCACCCCCGCAAGAGGTAATGCCTCTTCTAGTGGACAAAACACCCTGTGTCCTCTCACAAGTCTGTTTCACGTCCCACACTTGGGATCAAAACAAAAACACGTGTACCTCCACTACAAGCATGCTTTATCCATAATATCATGTTGGATTCTCATTGGTTGGCCCAGATTACTATTTTTCCATATACCTTTTTAAATTAATTCCTGGAAAATTTCCCTCATGCACACAGTGAGAACATGCAAAGGCCAGCCGAGGCCCATTGAAACTTTTGATTGATTACTATCAGGTGATTACTATCACTGGGTTCATGTTCCCATAACCCCCTACTTACAGATGTGTGTGCTACACTGTGTATAGATACTATTTTAATTTTTCTTAATTCAAAGGAGCAATTTTTATCCCACATGAAAAATTGCATAAAAAACACAGACTGTGCCCCCTCAAGAATTTCTTTTGTTAATAGCGTCTATATCAGTGTGTTCCTGTGTTAAAGCTGTTGCGTTTACAGCAGCACTTTTCCTAGTCTTCACAACGGCCAGACAAAAATGGAACCAGTACAGCAACATGTAGATATTAGGTAGCTTATTGCGAAATCCAGGCCTTTTCCAGGCTCCCTCAACTTATTTACAGCTGTTTAAATGCCTTGGCCATGATGTTGCCTTTCCCCCGACTCACTGTAAATGCCCCCCACTGTAAATGCTGCTACCCAGGCAGCAACACTGTCTATGCTCTGTAGAAAGGTGGAGCCAAACACCCGACTGGGTCCTAAGATCTTTTCAGGCATTTGTGTGGGAGCGCAGGGAAGGCGCCGTGTGCAGCAGCCAGAGATCCACACGCTTCAGCCACATGGTGGGAATATGGCTCCCCCACTGACTTCCATTTTGAGGTCCTAGAGATCTCGGACGCATGATGAATTCCAGCGCCTTCATCTTCAGCTGCTCCGCACTGTGGAGGTCAGCGTGGATGAGAGTGTGTGTGCAGGACCAAGCGGTCCCTGCAAGGTACGTTCTTTCACTAATGGGGCGCATCTCCCAGGCAGGGCTTGGGATGAGCAGTCGGTGGTTTGGCTTATTGAGGGGTCGCCAAGATGAAGGCAGAGAGTGAATACATTCTACACATGGTGTTTGAGTCTCCCTCCTCTGGTTATGACTTGGAACCTTTGAAACAATATATTTTCAATAGTATTTGTGAAATTTTGTAAATAAACGCAGCTTACTTTGATCCTGTTCGTTTGCCCCTCCCTTAACTCTTTAATTTCCACCCTTTACCCATGTGAACTTCAGGAAGTTCTTCAGTTTTCAATAAGCCACCCGGTTCAGTTTGTGCTCTGTACCTACTTACTGATGGGCAATGTGAAAGGTGTGTGTTGGACCCACCAGCCACTACAGTGTAAGACCAGTGGCCTTCCTTCCCCCAAACCATCACCTTGGCAGTTAGTCCTTTAACTTTTTATTTATGAGTATGTACGTTTTTAGTGTAGGTAGGTCTGTGTACCAGGACCATATGGTTCCCTCAGGAACCATAAGAGTCTATTGGATCTCCTGAAATTGGAGTTACTGTTAGCATACTGCCCCAGTCTGCCTAGCAACCTATGATGTCATCACCTACCTGCTACTAGGCATGCCCCCGCCCAGGAGTATATAAAAGGACAAACTCACCTTACCTGTCTCTCTTGGTCTCTTACCTCTCTTACCTTTCTCTCTTGCTCTCTTACTTCTTTCTTATCTCTTCCTCTGTCTCTGTGTCTCTGTGTCTCTGTGTCTGTCTGTGTCTGTCTGTCTCTGTCTGTCTTGGTCTCTCTCTGTCTCTCTGTCTCTGTCTCTGTCTCTCTGTCTCTCTGTCTCTGTCTCTCTGTGTCTCTGTCTCTGTCTCTGTCTCTCTGTCTCTCTGTCTCTCCCTCTCTCTCTGTCTCTCTGTCTCTCCCTCTCCTTGTCTCTCTGTCTCTCTCTTATGCTTCCCTTTCTTCCCCCCTGATGCTCATATAATAAACTCCGTATCCTAGATGTTGTGGAATATATGTTATATTTCATATATAAAAGTTACAGACTGTTGTGAGCTGGCATGTGTGGTAGGAGCTGGATGTCAGCCTTCTGGAAAGGTATTCAGCAACCTCAACTGCTGAACAACTCCTCCAGTCCACCTCAGCCACTTTCTGAAAGATGAGAAGACAGCTTGGAAAGACCAGCTAGCTCTCTAAAGCTTTTGTAGTCTGAAATAATTTATCAGGAATTAAGCAGGTTTCCATGATTTCATTTATGATTTTTTTTTTGACATTTTGTCACTCTATATGCCTCAGCCTAGAAGTTGTGATATGGACCAAGTTATCCTCTGACTAACACAATCAGTTCCAGCCCAGGCCTTCATTTTAGGATATTGTCAGCAGCCTGCCATTTTGGTAACAGCTTTTTGACCTAACAATTACCACTACTACCATCTTCCCAAAATTATCTATCTACAAGTCCTGTAGATTGTGTTGTGCCTAAATATCATCTTTTATTTTCTTAATACAAAGCCCTTGTAGGAACAATTCTAATCCAATACAAAAAACAGAACAGAAAGCAGCACAGCTCTCCTCACATAGTTTCTTCTCCTAGTGGCTTCCCTTTTATTGTGTTCTTGCGGTATGACTTACATGTCACAGTTGTCCTTTAACCATCCTCCACCATGGCCTTGCTTTAGAGTTCCGTCCTCAAAAGATCCATAATGCTGTGTCTCTGAAAGAGTTAGGATGCTGCAGCTGTGTTTCTAAGAGAGTTGAAGGATAGGCCTCTGCACAGCCTTCAGTAAGGCACGTTGCCTAGGAACGCCTTGTCCAATCCCTAGTGCCAGGAGGAGGAAGAGAGCAGGAGGAGGAAAGTCATTATGTCGCATGCTGTGAACCCTCATTTATTTCTGCTACTGATAACTCAAGACAAGGATTTACTGAGTTCTCTCAGAGGAGATTCTAGGGAACACAAATGAACCACAACTGCCTTTTCACTTGGCAATACCTTATAAGGTCACTCAAAACACGTTGATGATACCAAAGTTGAGTGGAAGAGGTTCAAGCATAGTTGGGGATACATACAGGGGAAGCCAAACCCCACAAGACAGATTTGCAGTTGTCCAGTTCAGCGAAGAGTTCATCGTGACTGAAACGTGCTCTATTCAGTGCTGCATGACCTCATCGATACAGAAAGGTGACAATAGTGTCCTGTGCATCTGTGTGCTCATTAGCCATCTGGCCATCATGAGCCATGGATTTCTCTGAGAAGCTGCGACTCGGGGTTTCTATGATGGCCTTTTACATGGGGGGAAGGTAGGCTTTCCACATGGCACCGTGCCTCCTAAGCACATTCCCAGCTTCCCAGCTCTTGCAGAGCTGCATGAGAAGCAACAGCAGATTCTTGCAGCCCCTTTTGTGGGTTTGTGTGGGACTCGGTCATTTCAACCCTTGAGCCCAGGCTGCCTTAGCCCTACCATCTCATTTCTTTTTAAAATGGGTGGCACCCATTGCTTTTGAAATTCTGCTAGAGAATCACTCTCTAGATACAAAGCAAAAGTCACAGAACTTGCTGACAACATTCATGAATATGTTCTGACCAAAGCATAGCCCAGAAGCACAGGACTCACTAGTTTAGAATGGTTTCTAGAGGGTTCACATGGGGCCCTCCTCAGCAGTGTCCTGGAGGCTGTCCCCTTTGTGACCTCTGGAGGACACCACTTCCCTTGGCTTGGTCTCCTAGGCCACAATTGTGAAAGTATCTTAGTTGTGGGTCCTTTTTATGTCTCTTTTTTTTTTTTTTCTTGTTTGGTTTGGTTTGGTTTGGTTTGGTTTTTCCCTCAAAGTCTTTGGGATCCCTGTGATGCTGTTGTCCCACACACAGAACACACAAGATGATCTTATCTCAAGGCCTCTGCACTCCAGATGTGCTGACTGCAAGACCAGGGCTTCAAGCTCAACCTCAACTGCATAATGAGTTTGAGGTCAGCCTGGCCTACTTGAGGCCCTGCCTAAAAACAAACAAATAAACAAACTAACAAATAGACAACTACATAAGTAAATGAATAAAAAATAAATTAGAAATCTGTGTACAGCATTTTTGGGCTACTTTAATGGGTTACCATCCTCCTCCACCGCAATCCCTTCCAGCACTCCAACACTAGGTAGGTAAGAGGTAAAGTTAGAGGGGTCTTGACCTCTTTAGACTACTTCTAGCCGATTAGAAGCATCAAGTTCTTTGGGTTGGTCTCCACTGTCAGGATAATCAATTTCTTCTTCTTATCTCTTTACATACAACCAGTTGACAAACTGTAACAAACCACAGACACCAGCAACCAGCCAGCAACAGCAAGCCTGCCTCTCAGGGCTCTAGCATTTATATATCCTCTAAAAAGTTCCCAGAATTCCAAATGTCACATACGTGCAGAAACTATCTGCAGCTGGTAAAACCGTGTCCCTCCTAGAGCCTGAGACAAATCAGTCAGCAGCTGTAGACAATCTGAAGCAGCCCCATCCCATATCTGAGATTAAAATAAAAACCATATTCACATAACATCACTGGTTTTTTTTTAAAGAAACCAACATTCTCACTACATATATATATATGTATATATATGTTTATATGTATGTATATATGTATATATGTATATATATATAAACCTATCACAATAAGTGGACCTTAACAAAGGCTTAGACATGTTTCAGATACTAAGATCTCTTTGGGGCCTGGCCCTTCATATTACAAGTGTACCTAAAATAAATTATCTAGTGTTTTGTTTTCTTCTCTTTTCCCCCCAAACAGTAATTCTTTATCATTCCAAAGGGGAAAAGTGAATGTTGGGACTGGAAATATAGATCTATGGTTATGAGTACTGGCTGTTCTTCCAGAGACCCTGAGTTTAATTCCCAGTACTTATGTGTGGGCTCATAACCATCCATAGGGCTAGTTTCATAGGATCCCGTGCCATTTTTGTCCTATATGGGCCCCATGTAAGACATGAATCTAACTGATGTCCAAGCAACTGGGCATGGTGGCACACGCCTTTAATCCTAGCACTCAGGAGGCAGAGGCAGATGGATCTCTGTGAGTTTGAGGCCATCCTGGTCTACAAAATGAGTCCAGGATAGCTAAGGCTACACAGAGAAAACCTGTCTCAAAAAAAAAAAAAAGAAAAGAAAAGAAAAAGAAAAAGAAAAGAAAAAAGAAAAAGAAAAAAGAAAAAGAAAAAGAAAAAGAAAGAAAATCAAAACAACCAAACTGATGTCCAAGCAAGCAAACACATATACATAAAAATAAATTGCAAAAAAAAGTTACATTAAAATAGAAAAAATAATATTTTGAGCTTCTTACCTGCTGAAAGAAGAGCTAGTCAGGTCTAAATCCTAAAAGGGCTACACCAAGGCAATCTGTTCTGAAAACTTTATTTCACATAATAATAATAATAATAATAATAATAATAATAATAATAATAATAATAATAATAATAATAATAATAATAATAAATTAAAAATACTCTTTTGGGTTTATTTATTTATTCATTCATTTCAGTAAAATTGTTGTGAACCAATAAAAAGTAACAGACAAAGCCAAAAATAGCCAGGAAGATCTATCTTGTTTTACAAAATGAATGTGACATGGCACAAACCCAGCTACCAAGCATGCTCTGTAGGTCTGTAGCCCTAACCAAAAGGGAAGCTTGGCTGTTCCTTGTTGTCTGAGGTTCAAACCCTCAGTGAGCCTACATGCTCACTTGGAAACAGGTAGAGGACAAAGAGACTGAGTGGGAGGAGGGCAAGTGAGGAGAAGTAGATACCAGGCCATTAACCTGTTTGAGGGAAAGACTGAATTCTCAAAAAAGGGAGGGAAGAAAAATAAATCCAAGATGGCGGCAAAACCCTCCCCCCATCCCCCCCACCCCCGACATCTAAAACCAGAACCACGGTTCTTGTGACGGTAGCGTGAATTGTGGGTGAACTGAAGTTTCCGGTGTTGAACAATGAAAGAACTAGAGAGCAGCAGCTCGGTGGGAAACGAAGCAGGCTTTGTGCGGTGGGCGCAGGGACGGAGGTGGGGGCTCTTGGAGATGATGCAGGCTGTTCAGATTACGTGCATTGTCATCAAGGTAGGGGACCATGAGGTACGGAGAAGGGGAAGAGTAAGGGGTAGTGGCGCACGCCTTTAACAGGAGGATCTCTGTAAGTTCGAGGCCAGCCTGGTCTACAAAGCAAGTCCAGGACAGCCAAGACTACACAGAGAAACCCTGTCTCGAAAAACCAAAAAGAAGGAGGAAGAGGAGGAGGAGGAGGAGGAGGAGGAGGA
>OU015751.1:123385487-123409419 GCA_907169655.1 Acomys percivali | reverse complement strand
GTGTGTGTGTGTGTGTGTGTGTGTGTGTGTGTGTGTGTGTGTGTGTGTGTGTGTGTGTTTTATTTTCACCACTGATGTGGTAACTTGGCTACAGTTGTTTGGTAACTACATACAGCTGTGAGTAAACTCTGACAGTTGAGTTTTTGGCTCTGCCAAATGACTGTAGAGGCTCCCATACTCCCTTCCAGCAACTTTTTCTCTAGTATAACAGGAAACAAAGCTCCAGTCACTTCAGATTTTGTTGTTTCTCCTTGTGCATCCCTTGTGCTCGGCATCTTTCTTCACACCCCTTTGCCTAATTTTGCAAGCCAAGCAGTCAAACCCATGGCATAGAATTGCTTCGCAGGCCGGGCGTGGTGGCGCACGCCTTTAATACCAGCACTCGGGAGGCAGAGGCAGGCGGATTGCTGTGAGTTCGAGGCCAGCCTGGTCTACAAAGCGAGTCCAGAACAGCCAAGGCTACACAGAGAAACCCTGTCTCAAAAGACCAAAAAAAAAAAAAAGAATTGCTTCGCAGTCGTCTTTCTTTCTTTCTTTCTTTCTTTCTTTCTTTCTTTCTTTCTACGTTTATGTATCGTATCTAGTACTACTATCCTTTCATGGAGGGTAACAATCAAATCATGACCAACACCTCTGGTCTCTCCTCCTCTTAAAGAGCCACAGTCTCTCCTGTGACAGCCCCATCCGAACAGTCTTATTTAGTCTCATCTACCTCCCAGAGGCCTGTCTGCAAATGCCACCAGCATTGTGACCATTTACCCACTTTCTTATTTATTTATTTATTTATTTATTTATTTATTTAATGTATAAAGGGGCATTAGATCACATTATAGATGGTTGTGAGCCACCATGTGGTTGCTGGGACTTGAACTCAGGACCTCTGGAAGAGCAGCCAGTGCTCTTAACTGCTGAGCCATCTCTCCAGCCCCCATTTACCCACTTTCAATGCATGTTTCAAAGGGCCATGGAAACTGGGTCAACAGAATCTCTAGACAAAGAGCGGGGTGAGTCATTGGACCCTTCCTCATAGCACAGTGCTGCCCGGAGACGCACGTTGCCGCCATGTTCCTCCTGTGTGACTGTCTCTCATTTGACCATACGAAAAATGAGAATGAGTGTTCAGCAGTCATGAGTGTCCCATAGTCACCTGTGAAGATCAGGAGCCAATGCACAGCGGTAGGATCAGTGACTAGAGTGTGGATTCATAGCCTTTACATGTGTGGTTGTCCATGTAGTCATGTGTGTGGTCAGCCTTTAAAATGGAGATATTTCATGTAGCAATCTGTATTTGTGACTTCTCTTTAAAATATGGGAAGGTTGGGCAGCTCAAAGCAGTTACAGATTTTTTTTTTTTAATATATATAACTGTTTGTTTCTCTTAGTTTCTCTCTTAACTGGGAAATCATACAAATAAATGAAACTCTTTTATATGTGCTTAAAAATAAGCTTCACGGGCTGGAGAGATGGCTCAGAGGTTAAGAGCCACTGGCTGCTCCTCCAGAGGTCCTGAGTTTAATTCCCAGCAACCACATGGTGGCTCACAGCCATCTATAATGAGATCTGGTGCCCTCTTCTGGCATGCGGGTGTATATGTAGACAAAGCATAATAAGTAAATAAATCTTAAGCTTCACAACATAACCCTGAGCAGTGGAAAGTCTGTTCTTAACCCTCTGCATTATCCTGACTCCATCCTTGACACAATCCCGTCGTTACTTGCTTTCTAGTTCTTTCCTTGCTCCAGCTGAATCTTCTTCATCTCTCCTGCACCTCCGCCTGTGGCTCAATCCCTATTTCCTTTTCTGGCTCCTCCCCTGCTGGCTGGCAGGAAGTCCAGCCCTGTTCTCTCCCCTGCTCAGCGACTGGCTCTATGCTGCTTTATTAGCATACAAGGGGGGGCATTTGGGGAGCATCTTTATACAACATTGAGACAGGAGATTCTCAGAACAAGGCTTGCAACCAGATATGGGAGCTAACAGAAATCAGCATTTGAATTACACAATAACCTTATGCCTACACACGACTGCAAAATATCCATACACATAAATAAATAAATAAATTTTAAAAAAAGATTTTTTTAAAAACGAGGAAGCTTGAAAATCCCCTACCCTCTTTCCTACGTGACAGCTATAGACTTGAACTTAGTAAAGATTTTTCGCAAGGGAAGTCTTTCTTCAAATTCTTGGAATATATTCATGCAGTTAGCCATTGCCTGGCATATGAGAAACTTTCCCTAAGGCCTGGATGTGGCAACAGCAATAGCCAATGCGTGTAAGTTCTTATCATCAGAAGGGTCTGAGAAAAGCAAAGCCCTAGTAGCTACAAATTAGTGACTACACTGCCCAGAACTCCTGGAGCTGAACTGGAGTGTTATCAGTCTGACTGATTTTAGTAGCTTCGGGCACATTCACCAGAAGCCTTCCAAGCTAGTTAGGAATGTAAGCCCATGCCTGCTGCGGGGGCACAAAGCCGGAGACATGGAAGAAAGCGTCCAACTAGGAGACAGGCCCTGTCCAATCAGGATGTCTATGGCTCGTCTCTGAAAAGCCTCATTTCAACATACAAACCCTCCAGGGTGCTTCACTAAATCCTACTGGGGGAAGAGTAGGCTGGGAATGCATGAACTTTTCAAAATTACTCTAGAAGTGAGTCACGTAAGGCTGTGTGTAACTGGCCTCTCCTGCCTTTGCGTGACATGTGTGAGATGCGAGAGGGAACGAGTCTGTTTGGGGGACCTTGCTTCCTCATTTCATAGACCCCTTCCAATGAATGTGCACCTCACATAAAATCAAACTGACTTTTTGCTATTGCAAATTAAGTTGCCTGCTCTGCTTCCCTCGCCAGACTGTGACCTCCTCAGTCCCTCCATTCAGTTATTCTCAGGCTTGCCTGGCAGTGGAGAGCAGCCTGTACCCTCTCTCTGAAGGGTGGGCTCTAGCTCTGCAGGAATGGCTGTCTATGTGTTAACAGATTACAGCAAACTTTGCCAGGTTGGGTTTTTGTTTTGTTTTGTTTTCTGAAATCTGTTCAAATTTCCCTCTTGAACTTTTGTTCCAGGTGCTCAGTTGGAACCACAGACAGAATTTCTTTACAAAGGCGACTGCGGTGCTTGTGAGCAGTCTCAGCAGGTGAAGGTACTTGCCATGAAAGCCTGCCAACTTTATTTCGATCCCTGAAACCCACGTAAAGGTGGAAAGACAGAACCGACTCCACGAAGTTCACCTCTGACCTCCATATGCACACCGTGGTGTGCACACCCACAAACATACATCACTGACATAACACATACAATAATAACAAAGTCTTAAGATTGGGGTGGAAAAGTGATTGTGATATGCAGCTCCATGTAATGTGCTTACCTATTAGACAGGTGACCTGCGTTCAGTTCCCAGCACTGAAAACCAGCTAAGTAAAAAAGCAGTTTGTTTGACTTTTCCCTGTAGGGCCCCCATGTTCCAATGAGGCCCCTTTTGCTCTAAGTTCTTTACAAAACCGGAACATGAACAAAACAGAAGTGAATTACGTCAACACGTGTGTACATAGCGGTGCTGTGCTTGGCAAGCATGCTGTCCTTCCACACACACCGTATTTCAGACGAGATGATGGGACACGTTTAGGTGGGATGTCTGCAGACCCTCACTCAGCTGCAAATTCCTTAAACACATCTGAACACAGCGTCCTCAATCCAGAACTGGAAGCGTGTGTGGTAGGCCATTCCAGGACTGTTAAAAGCACCTGGCTTGAATTAGTCTTTTTGATCACAGTACCCCAAGAACGGAGAAGCTAGCAGTGTACCGCATTTACAGGCAAAGAAACTGAGGTACAGTGTTTTGCCCAGTCACACAGCTCATAAATGGCAGAGGTGTTGACAGCTCAGACTTCCAGCTGCAGAGCCCACCCCCTGATGAGCAGTACGTTTTTGGCAAGCACAGTTTGCTGACCTCCCTGAGGCAGGCCTAGCCGAGTGACTAGGTTAATAATCACACTAGTTCATTATGGCGGGTGCGTTTTGCATGTGCCACTGCAAAGGTGCAGTGCTTCTAGATGTGTAACCCAAATTATACCTAAGAGAGCAGATGCAAGGATAAACCAAACTTGGTACATTCACAGAACTGGATACTATTAGCTATTTTTTTTAAAAAATCTCATTATTTGTGACAGCATGGATGAACTCAGAAGATACTGTGTTAAGTGAAATAAGCCAGACATAGCCAGCCAGATATCACGTGATCTCATTCAGGTGTGGAAGGTGAAAAATCTAACTCTTGGGAGGACAGAGTAGAGTGTTCATGAAAATTTGAGACTAAGGAAATGCAGAAATGGGAAACGGATAAGTAATTACCTGGGCTGGGGAAACAAATTGGGGTAAAACTTGAGAATAGTTGCCAATGGTTACAGTGTTTCTTTCCTGGATGGTGTTCTGAAATCAATTATAGTGACGGCTGCCTAACTCTGAACAAAGGGGTGAGGGGGGGGCAGGGAGGGTGGTGGTGGTGCAGGGGGGCGTGGCTTTTGCACTTTAGAAGGAAGGGAAGATTGCATGATGTGCACTGGCTTGTGCACTTTAGAAGAACAATGGTACCATGTACACCATGCTCTGTCTTTACTCTAAAAGGAGAAAGAATATCATTAACAGACAACGGATGGGATATCTAAGCTACTTCCATACCTGGAAAGTGGCTAAGCGTGACACTGGTCTGCTTCTGAACCAAGGGCCACTGAAACCTCCCTTCTCAGATGCTAAATGAACGCAGGAACTGCACCCTTTTTTGACCCTGAGTCTCAGACAAAGGCTCTGGACTCAGAACTGACAGCCCGAATTCAAGGAATTCAAGTGGCCAGTTTGATGTGCCAGCAAGTGAGCACTTCCATGAGGGGCTTGGGAAAGGAGTGAGGCTCTATGTGGTGGTTCAATGGGGGGGAGGGGGCGGCGTGCATGTGCGAGCGCGTGCGCGCGCGTAAAGATTGGCTCTGTATTTTCTGGTTCATGTCATGAGAGTCAGGGGCTGACCTGCCCCCTGCAGAACCGCCTTGTGAGAAGAGGTGGGCTGACTGGGATGCCCAAGTAGAGAAACAGTGGCTGTCAAAGCAGAGCAGCTGGTGTGGAAAAGGAGATGGAGTTAATGGCCCAAGGAAGCTTGGAGTGGGCTCGTCCATATTAGCAGCTCCACTTCCATTACATACTCCTGTGTTTGCTTGGTGGGGAAACTGCCTATTTAGAAACCTACCCTCTTTAGTCTCTCTGAAGCCTTGCTAAAAAGAAAACTATAGTTAGAAAAGTTAAGCAAACTCAGGATGACTTGTGAGGCTCTTCTGGCCCAATAGCCAGGTGATTAAGCTAGAACAGGGAAGAGATGCAGCCAGGAATCCAAGCAGGTGATCACATCCTGTGTCACTCACCGGATGCGCTACCGGAAGCTCTGCGGTGTCGGCTTCTTCATCTACAAAAAAAACTGAGACTAGTGGTCGGTGCTGGGAGACTGAGGGTGACTGGTTTTAAGGCTTCAGGCTTAATAAGAAGCAATTGTGTTATATTTGGGGCCTCCCCGGGTGTTCCTTGGCTCCTTGTACTGTTATGTGGCAACTCTGCCCTGGAGCCCGAAGGTCCTTTCCTGTGAGTAATGGTTCTCCTAATTTATAACTAGTCGAACCAACAGATTTCCCCTTCCACAGTATTGAGTCAACTGAAGGAGGGAGGGGCGTGTTGGGCGGTTGCCATGGAGACACAGTATTTTGTAGAAAACACTTGGCCTAGAGGACAGTAGATGAGTCACACTCAGGGATGGGTGGAGGGGGGAAAGCAACTGCTTTCAATTAAAACCTTCAGCCTGAGAGATCTCCAGCAGTAACTCAGAGGCAGCCGAGGCAGGGGTGGGGGTGCGTGGCGGTGGGGGTGCGTGGGGGTGCGTGGGGGTGGGGTGCGTAGGGTGGGGTGGGGTGGGGGTGGGGGTGGGGGACCTGGCTTGTTCCTTTGGTCTGTGGGCATTTTCTCCTATTTCTTTCTCTGGGTAGATAGTCTTATGCACTCTTGGGCGTGTTGAGAAACTGCAAGAGTCAGTTCTACGAAAATAAATTTTACTTCCTTGGTGTTAATCCTAAGATTCGCAAGGGGAAAACCAGTTCCACAATTTTGAGCCAAATTTAAAGCAAATGCTGACCAGGATGGACTCTTCCACTTGTAGTGTCTCCATACAACGGACCTACTGGGGGTGGGGGTGGGGGTGGGGATGGGGGTTTGTGGCCTCCTGCCCGAGAATATTCCTATGCGAGCGTCAGGCACAGTGAGATGCCCTCCTCAGTGGTTTTTTTTTGGTGGCGTTGTTTTTCCCCTGGAAGGATCTGAGCAGGCCAACCTGATTTCAGGCTGGAAAAATCTATGTCAGACAGGACTACTGGTGCAATTTACTAACTGGTTGAAGTCAGAAAATCTGTATCAGGCACCCAGAGAAGCATTGTTGCTGGCTGTGTGCTGGGAGGCTGTGCCACAACCTCAAGTGGTTAGTTTTGGATTAATATCGCTCAACCTCACCCACTACCATAAGCACAGTAGGCAGGAACAGGATATTGATATGATAGCGAAATAGGTAACGTTTGTTTTGAGACAGGGTCTCAATCTATAACCCTGGTTAGCCTGGAACTTGTTATTTAGCCTAGGCTGACTTTCAACTTGTGGTGGAAATTTTAATCTTTTAAAAAGTCTGGCTGGGCGGTGTTGGCACACGCCTTTAATCCCAGCACTCAGGACGCAGAGGCAGGTGAATCGCTGTGAGTTTGAGGCCAGCCTGATTTACAAAGTGAGTTTAGGACAGCCAAGGCTACACAGAGAAACCTGTCTCAAAACAAACAAACAAACAAACAAAAAACCAAAACGTGTGTGTGTGTGTGTGTGTGTGTGTGTGTGTGTGTGTGTGTGTGTGTGTGTGCTGTGTGCATATGTGCACGGGCATGTGCCATGGCAAGTGTGCAAAGGTGTGCAGGGAACTTCACGTATCTGTCCTCACTTTCAATCTTGTTCAATGCAAAGCCTCCTCTCATCCTCCGTCACATGCCAGAGCAGCAGGCCCATGAACGCCAGCAGATTCTCCTGCCTGTGCCGCTCGGAGAAGCTCTGGGATGGCAGGCTCCTACTGCTGCCCCTGGCTTTATGTGGGTGCTGGGAAGCTGAGCTTAAGCCCTGCTGTTTGTGTGGAAAATGCTTTGCCAACTGAGCCATCTTCCAGGCCACAGATTGCAACTTTTTTAATGAATGAATTAAACGTGTTATGGCCCCAGCGGGGTCTTGGTTGTTGTGCCCCAGGCTGTAGTCAGAGCAGCTACGGTTACAGCTCTTGGGGTTAAGGTATTGGGACATTTCATCCTGGGTGGTAGCTAGTGTAAATAGCTCTCAGCTCTACCATGTTAGAAGCCTTGTCCATACATAGGCTTAGAACCTCCCCGGAACTTGTCCAGCAGCTAGGATTGTAGTTTCCTCTCCACGTCTCTACAGCTTCTGCTCTCTGTCATTTCTGCCCCCACAGCCACGGCCACCATGACTACCCACCCCACCCAGCTTATGTCTGGAAGTCTTCAGCTGCTTTCTTGCTTCTGCCCTGGGGCAGCTTCTTCTGACTCCTCTTACCTTGTTGGCTCAGCCTAGTCTGCTAGCAGCCCTCTCATGGACCTAAGTTTGTAACACTAGGGGGCAGCACAGGAGAGTGTGCTTGAGGACAACCAAACCACCTTGCTTACACAGCCAGGTTAGTGTGTGGTGAGGGCCACTAGGGAAAAGTACTGCCTCACATGGGTGACGGCTCCTAGAGCTCACTGAGGAGCATCTATCTGCGGAGACTATTTTAAACAGTCACATATAGAAGGATGAAGCTAGAGTGACCTTTTGGTAGCCGGTGTGGCTTCCTCGAGGTGCTCGGAACATCTGGGCTGTCACAATAGCTGTTTAGCTAGCTGCCAAAGGGGCTTCTTGGTGACAGTCCTCTCTGTTCAAGGCAGCTGGGCACAAGAGAGAGGCCCAACAATTGTTACCTTGCATCTAATTACCCTACCCCCACCATCTTAGCTTATTTAAAGGGGAAAAACTTGAATGAGAGCTTTAAAATTGTATTTTAACAAACAGTTTTTATCAGTTCCTGGCTACAAATAAACACCCGTGGGGATAGAGCGGGCCTATTTTCACTTGTCTCAGCAGAGCAGATAAAGCCACATGGGAAAGATGAAAGCACAGCATTGGGGCATCCAGATCTCTGAGCAGCCCAGAGGCAGCTCTGCCAGACAGATGCGCACAGCCAGGAGAACTGCTGGGAGGAGATTTGGGGAAAGCACTTTAGTCTGTCTAGGCATTGAAAGGAAAAAAGAAACAGTGACCATTGGGGACTAAGGAAGTTTGACTGTAGAAAGTAAAGTTACAAAAAAGTTCTGTTCTGGAAGTAAGTCAAAAAGGAAATGATACTTAGAAGAACCAGCCAAAAGCCAATAAAATACTTTCTTTTGTATTTAACGAAATCCATAGTTTCTTGGAATAAATTTGGTCTCGGTCTCCATGTTACATTGGGTGTTCATTATCACTAACCTGGACCTTTAAGAAGAATTCAGCATGTGTTGAGGGTGAGTCAAAATTAAGAAACCTTCTGGAAAGCACATTAGAACATTTGTATTTTTAAGAACACAAATAGGGATAACACACCTCATCTTATTGTCCAGGCAATCTCTTCTGGTGGTCCTGGCACCGTGTCCAGAACTGGACACCCCAGGGTAATAAAAACTGAGCCCTGAAAATAGCGGAGACATGAGTGAAGGAAAGAGAACAGCCCTCTGCTGGCACCGTTGTCAAGGGAGGTAGAGACCACAGTGCTGTAGCGGCAAAGGGCTGAATTCAACCAACACTCAAAAACTAAGGAAACTCCCTCCTTTAGATCACGCAAACCCAGTGTGTCCTGTGGACATCTGGAAGCCAAAAAGATCAGGCACGGAGTCCGAGCTCTGACCCAGCCTGCATGTGACCCTGGAGAAGTCATTTGCATATGAGCGTCCTTTACTATAAAATACAACTGAAGGAGGTGACCTTAGGGCCCCTAAGTAACTCCAGCATTCAGAGAGCCAGAGAAAGGGAAGGATCCATTTTACTAGCTCAGACAGGCTCTGTTCACAGCTCCACCCCAAACGGCTCACTGCTGTGAGTAATTTCACTCGTAGCAGAAACTACTAGCTGTCACTCTAGAGAGTCTTAGAGCAGAACTTTTATTGGGTGGTCGGGAAAACAATAACAAAGCAGAACCAAGTTCCCTGCCTTTTGCTTGTCCAAAGCTGTTTGTAAACTTGAGCAAGAAAACATTAACTTCCACCTCGGATGCTCGCTTGCTTGTATCCTCAGTCTTTTCTTTGTCTCTTTTTTGAGACAGAGTTTCATTACGTAATCCTTGCTGGCTGGCCAGGAACTTGCTATGTAGACCAGGCTGGCCTAGAACTCACAGAGATCCACCTGCCTCTGCCTCTCAAGCACTGGGACCAAAGGAGTGCGCCACCGCGCCAAGCTAGTTTTCTACTGTAGACAGCAGCCCAGGTCAGAAGTATGGCATAGTCTTATTGGGATAGAATCCAGGCCCAAGGTCCACCGGGTGCATCCCTTTTTGGAGACTCTAAGGGGGCATGGGGGTCTGCCTGTAACCTCAGCACCCAGGAGACTGAGGCAAGAGGAAAAGTTTGAGGTCTGTCTGGAGTTTGAGGTCATCTTGGGCAACTTAATGAGGCTCTGAGTCAAAATAAAAGGGGTGTGGCTCAGTGCTAGATCAGTAGCCTGGCATGAGCAGCCTTGGGTTTAATCCCTATCATCAATGAAGTCATTCCCTTACCCACTTTTGGTTTCTGGTTGAATTCAGCTCTTTGAGTCCATAGCACTGGGGACCCCAGCTCTTTGCTGAGTGTTGTCACTTAAGGGCTACTCAAGAGGTCACCCACATTCCTTCATCGATGGTCCCTTTTTCTGCTTTATTTACTTTTAAAGATGTATTTGCTTTGTATGTGTGTGCTCTGGTGGGTGGATGTTTTGCCTGTGTGCGTGTCTATGCACTACATGCATACTTGGTGCCCATGGAGGCCAAAAGAAAGCACCAGACCCCCTGCAGCTGGAGTTACGGATGCTCCAGACCCCTTGCAGCTGGAGTTACAGAGTTATGGGTGCCTATGAACAGTTTTCTGGGGGCTAGATTCACACCCTGGTCCTCCGGAAGAGCAGCCAGTGCTCTTCACTACTGAGCCATCTCTCCAGCCCTTTGCTCTATTTTCAAAGCCAAGATGGCGGCCAGTTCTTGTCCACCGTCATCTCTTTGTCTTCTTCCCTCTTATTTTTCTAACGGAGCTCGGAAAGCGCTTCCACTTTTAGAAACTAACGTGATGAAATCGGTGCTTCACATACGTGGCCATCGCCTCCCACCTCACTATCCTGTAGTCTCTTTGACGTGTAAGATAACCTACTTTCAGATTCTGAGGATTCAATGTGGGTATCTTTAGGAAAAGGGAGTATTATTGTTCATAGCCTTCCTACCTGCTGCCCACCTCACCCCAACCCCAACCCCACGCCCAGCTCCAGATAAAAATTATTTATTTTTTTTAAGTTAAGGAAACCAATGGACATGGTAGCACATGCCTGCTTTCCTGCACTCGTGAGGCCAAGGGCAGAAGGATCAGGATACAACAGTAGTGAGTCTGAGGAGAGCCTGGCTGTGCATGAAACTATAAGAAGGAGGAGGAGGAAGAGGAAGAGGGAGAAGAAGAGGGAGAGGAAGAGGAGAATCAGCTGCTGCTGTGAGAACTGTGGGACGGGAGAGATGGCTCCTCAGTTAGGAGCATGAATTGCCCTTGCAGAGGACCAGAGTTTGGTTTCCAGCTCCCACACTGGACGGTTGACAGCTACTTGTATCTTCACAGCCCTGGGGAATCTAATGTCTCTGGCTGCTGTGGGCACACACGCACATACCACACATACATACACATATAATTAAAATAATAAAATCTTAGGAGATTAAAAAAAAAAAAAAGCAAACCAAGAGCTACTTTTATGGTACGTGTTAGACCATAGGGTGTCTTCTGAGTCATTAAATATTGATCCCGGGGAGATGGGGCTATTACTGCATCAGTGTTCTCTGTGGGGTAATTAGTGCTCTCTGTGAGGGTAATTAGTGCTTTCTGTGGGGTAATTAATTAGTGTTCTTCCTGGGACTAGGTAAGACAGAGTCCCAGACACTGAAATGTCTGTGGTTTTCTTTTGTTTTCTAGCACAAGAGATATGAAAGCAGCACGCCTAGGTCAACGGGTGCATCAATCCCTTGGGAGCACCCCTCAGTGGCTGAATACACCCTGGAGGTTTTCTTTGCTGCCCCATAGAATTCTCTGCACTTACAGGGATCTTTTAGCAAGAAAGTCTAGTCCTGCTTCAGAGCTTAATTTGTTTCCGCGGTCAGCAGTAGTGCCTCTGGAAATGGCGTCTGCAGCACTAACAAGAAGGAATTTTTAAAAACACGAAACCATAAATAAAAGATCGTATATTTCAACTTTTTCGGGCCTTCCATCTACTGAGACTGTAAACCCCAGATTAGATGGGGTGCTGTTACCATGTCTGTCATGTTACCCAAACTAGAGTCCCCTGGGAAGAGGGACCTTCACTGAGGAACCTCATTAGTCAGATTAGCCCAAGGGCGTGGTGGGATGTAAACACCGTGCTTGTCTGAGAGGTGTGCCCTTGGCTAAACGTAGGAGGGTCTAGCTCACTGTGGGCCCATGCCACCCATGGGCAGGTTGTCCTGGACCGTGTAAGAAATCAAGCTGAAGTACAGGACAGCCAAGGCTACACAGAGAAAACAAAACAAAACCAAAAACAAACAAACAAGCAAAAAAATCCAAAAGAAAGCAAGCTGAGCAAGCCCTGGACAGGTAATCCATTAAGCAGTGTTCCTTCATGGTCTCTGCTTTGGCTAGCTGCTGCCTCCTGCCTCCTGCCTCCTGCCTCCCTGCTTCTGCTTCCTGGCTCACTTCAGTGATGAATTATGATGTGGAAGTGTAAGCCACATAAACCCTTCTCTCCCTAAATTGCCTTTGGTCAGAGTTTTATCACTGAAATAGAAAGAAAACTAAGACAAACGGCTTTTAACTCTTCTTGCCCCCTCTACTCCTGAGATCGGAACCTAGGCCCTTATAAAGGCTAGAGGAATGCTCCAGCCCCGGGCTCCAGCCCCGGGCTCCACCACAGGGCTCCAGCACCGGGCTCCAGCCCCGGGCTCCAGCACCGGGCTCCAGCCCCGGGCTCCAGCCCCGGGCTCCACCACAGGGCTTCAGCCCCGGGCTCCACCACAGGGCTTCAGCACCAGGCTCCACCACCGGGCTGCACACCCAACACTACTTCCCAGGGCAAAGGTAGAAGTGTATGCATTTAGCATTTACTAGGTACACACCCAGTAAAATGTAATCCTGAAGCATTTCAGCGCTGGCCGAACATGAGGCATGCTGTCCCAGTGGCACTTATCTGCCAGCTCTGTTCTCACATGGACAGGTTGGCCGTGCCGCACTGGAACTTGTGCATTTCCCGTGATTGTTCCGTGATGAGACAGGAACCCAGGTTTCCTTAGGGTGATGTCCGTTTGGCTGATTAATTATTAAAAAAAGATCGCCCCCATCTTACATCAGAAAGGAAAATAGGCACCATTCTTTAACTTTTTTCTTAGCATCTCCTTGAAACAACATTTTATCTTACACTCTCGGGCCCAGAAAGGAAACAGAATTTGTTGTGAACAGGACGGAAATATTACATTCCAATGCCTTCTACTCTGGTGTTTGATTCTGATAAACAGAATTGGGAAAATGTTGTTGGGAAAAGGGTTTTCTTAGTCTTTTGTTAAAATGTACATAGCTTTTTTTTGAATATTATTGTGACAGAGTCTTGACTTAGGCAGTTTTTCCTTCACATAGAAAAGTATTGCAATTCTGGTTGTGAGAGAACACTAAGGAAAGAGACCAGACAAAGGAGACAAACAGGCCTGGGTCCAGGCTCTATCCCACTACACAAGCTAGAGTTACTCTGTTACTTAACCTCTCAAACACCTCAGTTTCCACATCTAGGAAACGAAACAATAGCCACTTATGGCAGGCAGGGTCCTTAGTTCACAACAACAGAGACCAGCTGCATAATTTATCACACCCTGAGGTTGCTGGATTGCTTTCAGGCCCTGTAGAAAGGAAGGTGAACAGGACAAAGTTGGCCACTTAGCTCCAAGGACACCTGAAGCATGTGACAGTGCCAGTCTGGAGGAGTTAATGCTCCCTGAAATATGAATGCTGCCTGGCCTGCCCTGCCTTTCTAAGCTCAGGAAAACCAGTAGATTCTTTATCCCCTGTGTTCCTAGTGCATCCACACCCAAGCCCATAGAATGAGCAAGATGCCTCTGTTTGATGAAATTAGGTCTTCCCTAGCAGTGAAGGAGTTGGGGAAGGCAAGAACATGGTGTTGCCGTTCCTATAGGAAAAGGTGGATTTCTCTCACCGTCTTGTCCAGTGGAGCCCCTAAGACTAGAAAACCTCTTTAAAAAAACAGGAAGAAGCTCCCAGATGGTAATCAGCACCCCAGCACCACCAAAAGGAAGACAGGCAGCAAGGGAGAAAGGATGGCAGGAAGGAAGGAGGGAAGGAAAGAAAGAAGGGAGGGAGGGAGGGGGTCCAGGAAGAGCTGCACACTGACCACTCAGACATCAAACTCAGATCAATGAAAGTTTGTTGAATGAGAATAAAGACTGATCAGTCAGGGACACAGTATGGATTCTCTCTCTTGCCGGTTTGGGGACTTTCCAGCTCTCTACTATTCACTGAGAAAGGAACATAGCAAGGTACTGTAGTTTAACTCAGGCAGAACACACGTTCATCATATTGTTTATTATTCTGTTCTGAACAGCAAGTATCAAATTGTGCACTAGGGAAGGCAAAATGGCTGCTCTTATGTTAGGCAGTAAGGTCTGGACATGTTTCAGTGTTGGTGGGCCTCAACAGGAAGGAAGGAAGAAAGGAAGGAAGGAAGGAAGGAAGGAAGGAAGGAAGGAAGGAAGGAAGGAGGAAAGAAAATCAAGGAAGAAACATAGCGTAAGAAGACATTTAAAAATATTAAAATGGGGTAGAGAGTTAACTCAGAGGAAAATAGCCAGTGTTGAAATTTGGCTCCCACATGCTCGCAAACATATGGGCACACACCCACAAAACACATATGTACCTCATAGTACCCTAGGATAAAAGAAGGAAGAGAGCAGTACATGTCCACTGTAGTTCTTTCTGTCTGACAGTGATCTCTCTTTCCCCCTATATTTACACCAACAAAGGAACCGGCTTCCTATGCAATTCAGCGTTGACAGTGGCCACACCCTCTTCCTCTGAAGTCAGGACCTCTGGGTGGTCTCGGTTCCTTCTGAGGCTCTGACCTGATGCACCTTGGCATTCTGTGATATGGAAAAAAAGAATTATCAAGCTGAGTATCATCCAAATATCCCACATAGATGAGGAGATTGAGACCCATTTCATCGTGTAAACATATCTCACTGCAAGGGAGATGCTATTGGTAAAGCCGCAGTCCAGGCTTCTGTATCAGGTCACAGGCCAAAGTATTTATTTATCACCTTCATCCTCCGTCCCTTTACCTCAAGCCTCGACTAACCAATGCTCTTCCTGTAGAGACACAACCCAAACACCACTCTGCCTCAGGCTCTCTGGATACAGCCATCTTCTTCCTCGCTTCAGTGTCTGTCAGCATCACTTTCTTCTTAATATTTGGGATCGGTCAAAACAATACTAGTCAGGCACACTAATCTACCTTGATACCCAGCACTGAGTTAAAGCAGAAAGCACTCACACTATCTGCTGAAGAGCGATCGCTTGGTTGACGCTGGGAAGAAATTTCCACACTGTCTCTCGTGCCCAGGGTTACAGAACTGTTGTGTTGACTGGTGAGTGAGAGAACTGAGGGAAATAAAAAGACCAAACAACAATAAAGCCCCAACTCATCCAGTTTCTTCCCGTCCGCCTTAAACCCAGATGCATCTCTCTCTGTATACCTGCTCTCTCTACATATTTCTCTTGAGACAGGATTTCCCTGTGTACCTCAATCTGGCCTTAAACTCGTAACAATCCTCCTGAACCATCATACCTGGCTTTTTTATCTTAGCTAAGTCCTTTTTCCTATTTAGACTTTGCCTGTTCAAATGCCCATGTGGTTTCTGCCTCCTGGCTGCACACTGATTGATACAATCACCAAGCACAGATCATCTGCCTTAGATGCTCGAGTATCTAAGAAAGATATAGTAGCCTGTTTTTTTAAAGTCCATTAACATACTGATTTTGTGTGTGTGTGTGTGTGTGTGTGTGTGTGTGTGTGTGTGTGTGTGTGAGTGTGTGTGTGTGTGTATAATAGAATGGTGGTTCTATTTACAAAGAAGAGTTGTTCCTTAGACCTACATACTGAAATATTTGCAGGGGGTACCATCCAGTATTTGTTACAAAAAGCAACTGGGTTGGAGATGGTATCACACTAGTATATGCAAAAATACATCACATTTTACATGAAGACAATTCAATTCTTATATAGTTTAGAAGCTTTAGATAATACCAAGCAAATACAAAATTACCTTCTCAGCTCTTAAGATGGCCAGGTCTCCAATAAACATGTTACAGATATTTTTATAAATGAGAAAAAAAAATCCATTAGTCATTCACTTTCATGCGATTCTGCTCTGGCTGGTGGACCTCGGTGGTCTCTCTAGGAGAGAGGTTGGCTCAGAGCTAAAGTCATCCCAGTGACTGCCTGACGGCTGTGGTAGTGAGCTGGAAAGAAGACTTTATGCCTTGTCTGTAGTTGTAGGGGACTATGCTCATGTGTACTGAAAGCCCTGTTCCCCCAGGAGGCTCACTGTGTGCACTACTCCATCTCTGGGATTTGGCTTCCTCTCATCTGCTTTGTAATCCATCTGTCACCTGCTCACACACCGGCTTCTGATTCTAGGGTGTTTACCGGGGGTTTAGGCCTTGAGTTAACTTCTCAGCTGTTAGGAGTCTTAGTGAGCATCTGGCTTCCTAGCTTCTGCTGCCAGCAAGACTCGGGCAAGAGGAACAAATAACCATCCTGTAAAGATGGCTAAGGTTCTGGGCAGCCTAAAATCTTCCTGTGGCACCTTCTGGATGAGGTTTTTAGAGAAAGTAAACAAGCTGAAACACACAGAACATTGAATATAATAGATATTGTATATATATATATATAATATTTATGTATTATATTATATATTAATATATGGTATTGGCATATTGTATGCATCATAATATATAGTTATATGTAATATATTAATATAGTACTTATATACTAATATATAGTATCTGGCATCTATTATAGTCAATACACGCTATTTTTCCAGGGTACTTCTGATTGAAGAACAGGCCAGGGTAATGGAAAATATATAGTTAAACGTAAGCTTTGGAAGTGCTTGACTTTAAGCCATGCTAAAAAAAGGCATACTAAGTCATTATTTTCCAATACTTAGAAATGCTTATTTTTAGCTGGGCAGTGGTGGTGCACGCCTTTAATCCCAGCTCTCAGGAGGCAGAGGCAGGTGGATCACTGTGAGTTCGAGGCCAGCCTGGACTACAGAGCGAGTCCAGGACAGCCAAGGCTAACACAGAGAAAACCCTGTCTCGAAAACAAAAACAAAAACAAAAACATGTTTAGTTTTGGGGAAAGCATTGATATTTTGTTGAAAAGAGTATAAATATGACAACTCTCCCCATACAAAGTTTTTTTTAAATAAAATTAGCCAGCCATGTTTTTTTTTTTAAGTTTTAAAACCTGTCTGTCTCTTATTATAAAAATAGTAAATGAGAAACTAAGCAGAGTCTGAATTTCCTTTTATTTCTAGAAGTTGTTCAGACGGGTCTTAAGTTGTGTTGATTTTTCTTTATGGCACTAACTCATGCCCTGCTGGTCTATTTGCGTGTTTCCCTTGAACTCACGAACGTAAGTAAAAACCTCAGTAGAAATGAAAAACTATTATATCCCTACATGAATTTAAATGAAACTGCACACAGTTTTTTCTAGTCACAGGGTGCACTGAACTTAGATGCCTTGGAGGCACCCATTTGGCTTAGAAATATTATCGGTTGGCTTGCATGAGCAACAAAAGAATGTCATCACTCAAGTTCACTAGCTGTTGTGTGTCCTGCCTACACAAACACACTCATTAATCCAGTCATCACACGTTTGTGGGTCCCCGGTACATCGTGAGTATTGTGTAAGTCCATGGAAACACAGTGATCATCCCTGCGTGTAAGCAGTTCACGGAACACCAGGTAAGACTGACGTTTGAGTGGGCAACTGTACCATAACGTAACAGCAGTGTGGTAACCAGGGTATATACAAACAAAAGGAGCAGCTTGAGAAAGGAAATAGTCACCTATCTCAGAGGGAGGGGCTAGCCTACTCATCAAGGAAACATTGCCTAGGAAGAGGTGTCCCCTGAGGGAGGCATGGAAACACTGCCTAGGAAGAGGTGTCCCCTGAGGGAGGTATGGCATATGCGCTGGCAGGAAAGCACAGAGCCTCCCTATGCCCCGGGGGGCCATTGGAGTAAGGCCTGCAGCTATACTCATAAGCACCTAACTCTCTTTAGATGGTGTAGGTTTCTAGAAGTGCAATCACACTTTGGCAGCGCGGGCTGCTGACCTCCAAGGCTTCCCTTTAGATGCTACCCATCTGTTGGGAAGCAGATGCCCTGCCCAGAAATGTGTTATCTTGCATCCCAGCCGGGCTCTGTTACCCACTCTCAGCAGAGGCGAGTACATGGAAGGAAGGAACAGGACAAAACGGTGTGAGCATAATAAACGTGTGTAGACTTTCTCATTCTTCTGATCCCCACGCTCGCCGCAGCCAGTACTAGAAGGAGAGCCATCAGCCCCAAACTGTGCTGTTTGACCCCGTAGTTGCACTGCTGGGATCTAACCTGCCTCTTCTGTTGCCAAGTCAAAGAATTTGCTAGCAGGCTTTGGAAACTTGATGCTCAGTTACCAAGCCTATCTGTAGATCAGTTCAAAAATTTAAAGGTTATTTTGACAGTGATGCCTCTTCAAAGATGACATGGCTTATGGTATTTATTGTTGGAAGTTATTTTATACTTTGAGTAGGAGGTCTGTGTTTACAGAATGGCTCAGGTGGGGACTGGAAGGAAGCGGGTCACAGCATCTCGTGCCCCCCTGAGCCAGGACGTGGGTCACAGCATCTTGTTCCCCTCTGAACCAGGAAGCGGGTCACAGCATCTCGTGCCCCCCTGAGCCATGTCTTTCTGGTCTAGCTGCTATGTTCTTTGTAACTAGTTTGAGCATGGGGCTGGAGCATTCACAGAAAACACTTTGGGTGCCTGACCTACGTCAGGCCTTGTTTACAAAGCTTCGCACTGTACCTGGACATGCAGCACCATGGAAACAGAGCTGTGATGAGCGTAAGAGATGCGACGGTCTGACCTCCGGAACTTACGCAGCACTGCTAGAAGCAGTTAGTCAAGGGCGTTTTAGCAGGAGAACTGTGCATTTCGGAAAAGAACAGGACACTCTCAGAGCAGATAAACAGGGCACAGAACCAGAGCCATGGACTCAGAATGCCTTCTTTCATCAGAGCCAAGGAGAGAGCCCAGGGATGTGAGACTCTGCCTTCACTCCCTGGTACCACTGTACCCAGCACCCAGTATCCAGCGCACCCAGCCCAGGGGTGATATTTAAGCAGGTGGTTCAGGCTTGCATCAGTCATGTGATGACTAGTGGCTAGTGTCCTAGGAAGACTGTGTGCCAAGGCCTCGAGGAAGGAGAGCACGGAGGAGCTGAGAGAGGTTCTGAGGGCCATGCCATAGAGCGCAAATTGGCACACACCGATAGAGTGCAAATTGGTACACACCAGGATGATGTTGAGAAAACATTTTGAAACCTGATGATGAAAGAACTTTTAAACTATATCCAGGAACCTGTCTCAGAGTAGAGGGTCCCACAAGGAAAAACTGAGCAGAGGGTTTAAATTATCTGTTACTAACTAATTTGTTTACTTACATGTATACTTTTGTTTTAGACAAGGGTCTCAATACGCTGCCTAGTCTGTCCTTGAATTCCTGGATCAAATGATCCTCCCACTTGAACCTCCCAAGTATCAGGAACAATATTTGTGTCAGTGGTTGGCTTGGGTGTTTTTGGGATTGTTGTTTTGGGTTTGTTTGTTTGTTTTCTGAGACAGGGTTTCTCTGTGTAGACTTGGCTGCCCTGGACTCACTCTGTAGACCAGGCTGGCCTCTAACTCACAGTGATTGGGTGTTTTATTTGAAAAGTGATTCTCAATAAATGCAATACTGAAGAGTCAGGGGAGTGGGACAGGAAAGGAATAAAGCCCATAAATGCTGCGTTAATAGATTGCTGCTCCTAGTACTTGAAGCTCAGTCACTGACTGGCTGTGTAGAAAAGGCCTCTAAGCAGTGACGCTGAGCCGAGGAATGGGGGTGTTGGCCCCACGCTCCCATCCCTTGCTGTTTGGGTTTGCTCCTGAGGCCTTCTCTCTCTGGCACTGTTGGCCTGAGCTCCTGAGAGAATGCCTCAGGCAGAGACACACAGAAAACAACAGTGGATGGGAGCAGTAGGCAGGTGATAGCCTGTGCAGGCATGGGGCCAGAGCACTGGCAGTCTCTTGTGGAAGACCAGCTTTGTCCTGAGGGCATGTGGTATCCCATAGCAACACAGTCAAGAATGTATTTCAGAAAGTTTAGTTTGGCCCAATGAACAAGATAAATTGAGATGGGTCGACACAAAGTAGGGTGATGGATTAGGAGTTATTGCGTTATAATTTCTTTTCTGCTTAAGTGTGATTTTTCTGCTTGTGGGTGGGTTTCCCTGATCACTGATCAGCTTTCCCACCTGTCTAGAGGGGTGGGGTGTGAAGGCGGGGAGTGTGTCTATGATGAGTGTGAGAGGCCCGTGGAATGCGCAGGAGGGCTGTCATTACGCTGACAGGAGGGCTGTCATTATGTTGAGATGGGATGACGCTGATCCACTCAGGAATGGTTCAAGGTGGAAAGAAAAGAGAGCCTGTTGTGTTGTCATTAAGACAATGTATAAGGAAGAAAAGAAGATGCTAAACTGAGAGACTATGAACAAAACCGAGAGACAATAGGAAAATCAGCAGCTTAAGATGTTAGGGGAAAAGCTGGGCAGTGGTGAAGCACACCTTTAATCCCAGCACTCGGGAGGCAGAGGCAGGTGGATCGCTGTGAGTTAGAGGCCAGCCTAGTCTACAAAGCCAGTCCAGGACAGCCAAGGCTACACAGAGCAACCCTGTCTTGAAAGACAAAAACAAAACAAACAAAAATGTTAGGGAGCCCAAGGAAGAGTGGTTTAAAACAGAATGACCAACAAGAACAGACTTTGTGAAAAATCTAGATTAGTTAGAGACAAAGACAAATAAAAAACAAACAAACAAACAAAACAACCCACCTGTTGAAGGGGGCTTCGTGGAAGCCTGAGTGTGAGCGAAAGCTGAAAGCTCTTTCACTGGACTGAAGTGGGCGTGGCTGCAGATCAGAATGACGTGAGAACGAGGAGGTGAGGAAAATGGAGATAGAAAATGAAGTCTTCCTTCCAGAAATGGGTGGGCTGTGAATCTGATGGGCTGTCTTTTTCTTCTAGTGAGAGAGAGGCTTCCCAACAAGTGTTGGTGGGGATGACCTGAGTGACCTGGTGAAGGGATTGGCGGAGAGAAGATCTAGAAGGAATGCACAGGGGAAATTTCTAGAAGGCCAGGAGGACGTGAGAGCCGAAGCACAAAGGAGGACCTCCCTTACATGGGCGTGAGGCGCTTGGCCATTTTAATAGGAGCAGAAAGGGAAGACTGTGTGTTCTCTTTCATGCTGTTTAGTTCTCTCAGAATTCTGGGGGGTGTATACTGTTTCCCTATATTTGCATGTCATAAAGCGAGGCCCAGGAATGTTGGATAATTTGCCCAGAGTTATATAGGGAAACCTGGGCCTGACCCAAAATCAACACTCTATTTACCTGCAGTGTTCTCATACCTCAAGTTCCCTGCAGCAAGTGCCCTGAAACTGACTGAAACGTTCTTGGGTCTCTGTTTTAGAGCTGATAAACCAGTATGCAAAGAGCTTCTGCCGGGACGTGGTGGCATTTGGCAGAGATCTAGCAGAAAGCCTTCTTGTCATTAATGTTTGACCAGCTCTGTACCAAAGGTCGAACTAGAACGGACAGCCTCGATTTTCCCCTCCATGTGTGGCCCTTCTTAGAGAATCGCCTTGCCTGCCTGCCAACAACCCTGCCTCGTGGGTACCATTGTCTGTGTTACAAATGAGAAAGCGGAAGCTCACAGGGGTCAGTAGTCTTGCCAGAGGCCACAGAAAACGTGATGAAGCAAGAATTTGAAATCAATTCTTTCTGACTCCAAAGCCCCTGGCCTTCCCAACAAAGCATTGTTATGTCGCTTAGGGACAGGAAGGGACCTGCTGCTTGGAGCATGGACTATTATTATGCTATGTAATAGTCCCTGGCACATAATTTGCTTCCCCAGGACTTTGTTTTGCTCTCTTCAACCTTTTGAACCTAAACTTAGAAAGAGTTGCAGGATGAACCACAGCGAATATTTACATAGTTCCAGCCATTTTTCCAGGCGGTAGATGGATAGTTTCCCCATCCGCAGAGGGAAGAAAAGAGGCGCAGAGAGGTGGGGTACCTTGCTGAGGGTTGTGCAGCCTGCAAATATCAAAGCTACCCAAAAACCCCGGCCCCTAAGTCTGGGCCCCTAAATTAGTATTATGCTGTTATATCTCAGGCAGGGATTGATGAAGGTCAAGGCTTTCCTAGTTTCCTGGTTTCCCGACCTACTCAATAGTCAGAACTGGGTACAGATCACAGCTCTACTGCTCGAAATATTGTGCAGCCTTGGCCAGAGTTCATAACGTATTAGAGCTTCGTTTCTTCTTCAGAACTGTGGGGACAATAAAAATACGCAGATCTTCCTCTGTGCAGATTAAATGAGGAGGAGTGTGCCAACAGCTAAGGAGTGCCTGCACGTGGCCTATTGACTGTGGGCAATAGATTGTGTGTATGCACTCGTGTGCATGTGCGTGTGTGTGTGTGTGTGTGTGTGTGTGTGTGTGTGTATGTCTGTGTGTCTGTGTGCGTGCATCTGTGTGTGTGTGTGTGAGTGTGTGTGTCTGTATGTGTGTGTCTGTGTGTGTGTATGTGTGTCTGTGTACATGTGTGTGTCTTGTGTGCATGTGTATGTGTGTGTGTCTCTGTGTGTGTCTGTGTATGTGTATCTGTGTATGTGTGTATGTGTGTGTATGTGTATGTGTGTGTGTCTGTGTGTGTCTCTGTGTGTGTCTGTGTGTGTGTCTGTGTGTGTGTCTGTGTGTGTGTGTCTGTGTGTGTGTGTGTGTCTCTGTGTGTGTATGTGTGTGTGTCTGTGTGTGTGTGTCTGTGTATGTGTGTGTGTGTGTCTGTGTGTGTGTGTGTCTGTGTGTTACATGCCCGTGCGTATATATGTGTGTACATGGTATGTGTTCAACGTGCACGTGTATAGAGGCTAGAAGAGGGCTTTGGGTATTGTCCTCTATTGCTCTTTCTTAGTGTAAGACAGGCTCTCTTACTGAAGCTTGGGCCCACCGTTTTGTTTTTGTTTTGGCTAAGGGGACAGCCAGCCTCAGTAATCCTCTCTGCCTGTACTCCACCCCACCCAACCCCCTCCACCCCCAGCACTGACTACAGCATGTGTTTACACCAACACTTGGAGTTTTATGTGCATGGTGCAGAACTGAACTTAAGTTCTCTGCTTGTAACGCAATTGCTATTACCCAGTGAGCCATCTCTCCAGCTCCTGGTGTTTCCTATCTTTTTTTGTTTTGTTTCGTTTTGTTTTAAGGCATGCCCTAAAGACCATCCCAGGCAAGACTGGGACACAGGTCTGCTTGGCTTCAAAGCCTAAGCATGAGAGCGCTGTAGAACTCGAGATCCACACACCTGCCTCACAGCCCTGGACAGTCCTTCACTGACTTCCTCTATAATGATCAGTAGGCCTGTCAGTCTTTGGCCACTCAGAGGCTTCGGCTCCTGGCCCTTGCCATCTCACTGAGTGGCCAGTGCTGAGAAGGCAGCGCCAGGACCAGAATGGAGGCTGTAGACTAGAAAGCAGGGACTTGACGCTGAAGTTGAGTCTGTCTGTGAGGGACAGGTAGGGATCACAAGAATTGCCAGGGTCACACAGAAGACGCACAACGTTGCCGACAGAGACCAACAGGGGACTCGCAGGCAGGAGCAAGTGCCGGGTCAAAGTGAGGGCTTGGCAGGTGAACCCAGTGGATAAGGAGGCCCTGCCAGTCCCTACAGGAGTTCTTCTGTAATTCTGCCACCCTCCCTCCCACCGCAGCGGTCAAGCTTCCACACAGTTCTTAAGATGCATCTAATACTTACATTTCTTATCCGTTTGTATTAGTCACTGAACTACATTACCCTTTAAAAAAATTTTACACGAATTTTAATGCACTAACATAAAATGTAATGATTTAATCAGTTTAAAGCATACACATCATTGGCATTAGGTACATCCACGCTGTTGTAACCAAGCTCCAGAACTCTCATGATCTTGCAAAACTGAAACCCCCAGCTCATTAAAGAATAGCTCCGTAGTGCTGAGCATGGTGGCACATGCCTTTAAACTCAGCACTCAGGAGGCAGAGGCAGGCAGATCGTTGTGAGTTCGAGGCCAGCCTGGTCTACAAAGTGAGTCCAGGACAGCCAGGGCTACACAGAGAAATTCTGTCTCAAAAAACAAAAAGAAGAAGAAGAAGAAGAAGAAGAAGAAGAAGAAGAAGAAGAAGAAGAAGAAGAAGAAGAAGAAGA
>OU015751.1:123352697-123363654 GCA_907169655.1 Acomys percivali | reverse complement strand
TTATTATTATTATTATTATTATTATTATTATTATTATTATTATTATTTATTATATGTCTCCACATACACATCTGCCAGAGAACATATGTGGAGGTGTAAGAACAGGTTTCAGGAGTGGGTTCTTTCCTGGTACTGTGGGATTTGGAGATTGCACTCAGGACATTAGGCTTGCACAGCAGGCACCTTCCCTCTCTGAACCACTGCTGACACAAACATCATATTCTTTTTGTGCAGGGCTTGGAAAACATAACAACTAAAAAATATAATTCTTTATAAAAAATAAATACCTCCATGTATTTCTTGATACATAATAGCCTTATACATATATGTACATAATTGTGATTATACTGATTTTTAAAATTGGTGCTATTCTCTTTTTGTTTCACAATATTTATTCTTTCTCCACCCTTCTGTTTCTAAGGTGTTGGGGAATTGAACCCAGGCCTTCTCCCATGCTAGGTGAGCCCTCTACTACCCAGTGACATCTCTAGCCCACTTTTGCTTTTCTGTGTGTCGCTCCTTATCAAAAGCATGATGTTCACTCACTCATTTTCCTCCCTTTCCCGTTCATTTAGTAACTGTTTTCTTCAATCTGCCCTGCAGAACTGTAGGATTCTGGAGCCCTGGTGGGTGCAGCCATACAAAGACGCTGAGTTTTGGAAAGGCTGTGTGAATGCTGGGGACACATGCTGAACACAGCCAGGAGGATAGACACTAGCTACAGCATGTGCTTTCATTCACCACCCCACCACCACCACCACCCCACCTACCGTCCCCCCATCTTCCCACTCCCCCCCTAACCCCCAACCCCCACTCATGACTCTTTAGGAAGCTGCCTGTGATGACGCATGTTTGTAACCCCAGCACTTGGGAGGCAAGAAGAGCTTGCATTGTGGCTAGCCTGGGCTATGTAGTGAGGCAGTCAAAAACCAAACCAAACCCCAAACCCTGCTCTCCAGGGAAAAGTGATCCCAGCCAAGTTCTTTCTGCAGGAAATGGCTGTGCCCTGTCAGTCAACCACACAGATAAAATGAAGCCAGCCCTGCTTCCCTAGTGACAGTTGCCTGGGAGCAGAGACGAGCTCCCGGGCTGGAGCTGCTCAGCAAAGGATGGTGTTGGAGCAGGCAGCGGAGGGGACGTGTACAGAGAGCAGCAAACTGAACAACACGCGAGGAGCACAGGCTGTATGCAGTGTGGCTCTTGGAATGAAGAGGGAACAGATCACAAGTTGTCCACCAGGCCCCTTCCAGTGTGCAGAATGCCAGCAGCAAGAGAGCTGCACTACTAGCCGGGTGTGGTGGCACACACCTTTAATCCCAGCACTTGGGAGGCAGAGGCAGGTGGATCACTGTGAGTTCGAGGCCAGCCTGGTCTACAAAGTGAGTCCAGGACAGCCAAGGCTACACAGAGAAACCCTGTCTCAAAAACCCAAAACAAAAAACAAAAACAAAAACAAAAACCAAGAGAGCTGCACTACTGGCAATGCAATACCAGAGATTCTTCCGCTGCCTCCTCCTCCTCCTCCTCCTCCTCCTCCTCCTCCTCCTCCTCTTCCTCCTCCTCCTCCTCCAGGCATAGCAATGAAACCCCACGACTGGTGGTTCTCAATTGCTCTTCCATAGGGAAGAACTGTTTCAGGAAGTGCACTCGGCCAGGGATGCTGCCTTTGGCACCTGTTGCATCCAACTGGACTATGTGACTGGTCATCATGGAATGCGGCTGCAAGTGATGAGAGTGAGTCATTTCCAGACTCAGGCAGCAAAGCTGGCTGTCCTGTGTTCCTGCTTATGCCTGCCAGGTCTTCTTCAAAGTGCTAGAGATGGAAGGGCCACAACTGGGAAGGGCTTAGGTCCCCAAATCACTATATGGAAGAAAATTACTTGTTGGCCAGGAACTCGTCAATTGGGCAAGTTGTGTGGGTAAAAAAAAAAGACCCAAGAACTAGAGGGTTTATTCGCTACGACGTAACCTGAGTGAATAGAGTGGCGTTCCTTTGAGTGCTAGTCTTTTGGGCAGCACAAGGACACTGATGGGGCACAGTGCTCACAGTCCTGGAAGTTAGACTGTTTCTCTGTGCCCTGTACCATGCAGAAACCTGCACAACCCAGCTTAACCTTCTGTGGATCCAGATTCCAGGTAAGCAGAAGTCAAAGCTGAAGAAACTTTATCCTCCAGTTTGAATCCCCTTAGAGGAGTCACAGCCATCCTGCAGGGCGGCACTTCAATTATACTGATCTGGTCAACACTTTTTTTTTTCCCTAGCAATACAAAAAGGGGGGGGAAAGAGAGAGAGAAACTGACCTAAATAAATATGACTATACTAGTGTACCCAGGATAGTGAGAGTTGAACATTTAAGTGTTTTCTATTTATTACACTATCATAAATAATAAATCACATACTATATAAAGGGACTAATTTTGAACAAATGTCTTTGCCTACATGATTGTTTTATACGGACTCCTGTAAGGAAGTGTGTGTGTGTGTGTGTGTGTGTGTGTGTGTGTGAATGTGTGTGTGTGTGAATGTGTGTGTGTGTGTGTGTGTGTGTGTGTGTGTGTGTGTGTGAATTTGCTTATGTGGCTCTTAAAGGACCAGTAACAAGCAGGCACTTTGGAGGGTGGGTAGAAAGGAAAAGGTCAGGTGTTGGTGTGGACTCAGAAGTGTATTGACTCCAGGAACTGCCCCGAGGCACGGGGAAGACACAAACTCCTTAAGGCTAGGGGTCCTAACACTGCTGCCTTTGTTGGCTCCTGCTTAGGGAACGGAGCTTGAGTGTAAGGTGAAGAGAAGCCACTGAAGAATGTCAACAGGAAGTGAGGGCTGTCTTAGGCACCTCACCACAGCCAGCCAGCCTTCCTTTCAGGTAAGAGGGGGGTGGGGGGAGGTGGGGGGGGGGGGGGGTGGGGGGGGGGGGGGGGGTGGATTCATCTTCTAGGGTGGAGGGAAAAACAGGTTGTCTAGCTCAGTGTCAGGAAGTCCTACCTCTTCTGTGTGATCTACTTTCCTTGAGAGGCAGGTGGATTATTGTGAGTTCAAGGCCAACGTGGTCTACAAAGTGAGTTCAGGACAGGCAAGGCTACATAGAGAAACCCTGTCTCGAAAAACAAACAAACAAACAAACAAACAAAAATCCATGCAGAGGCAGGTGTGATGGCTCAGGTCTTAAATCCCAGCACTAGGGAGGTAGAGGCAGGTGAATCTCTGTGAGTTTGAGGCCAGAGTGGTCTACAAAGTGAGTTCAGGACAGCCAAGGCTGCACAAAGAAACCCTGTCTTAAAAAAAAAGAAAAGAAAAAAGAAAAGAAAAGAAAAAAGAAAGGAAGGAAGGAAGGAAGAAAGAAAGAAAGAAAGAAAGAAAGAAAGAAAGAAAGAAAGAAAAAAATCCAGGCCAGGCTGTTTGCCACTACAAAAAGTAAGTGGGGGACTCAGCCAAGGCTGCATAACTTATCTCTGTCTTAAAGTGGCGGAATTCAAAAGACTAGTATTTTCTTGTTTTGTTTTGTTTCCTACAGAAGTTACCGCCCTAAAAAAAAAAAAAAAAGACTCATTTTTAATGTGTTTGTATGTACTCCACTGTGAAAGTACGCCCTATGTGTGCAGGTCCCTACACAGACCGGAAGAGGAGGTTGGTCCCCTGGAGCTGGAGTTACTTGACATGGGTGTTGGGGATTGTTCTTGGAGGAGCAATGGTTTCTGTGAACTCCTGAGACATATCGCCCATCTAGCCAATGGACAGCGCATTCTCCACAGTTGTGTGGAAAGTGGGGATTGCCTCTGACATGAACTCTGGTCCCCCTATTTGACCACTTCCCCTTGTTGGGGAGGCCTGGTGGCACTCAGAGGAAGGGGAAGCAGGCTACCAGGATGAGACCTGATAGGCTGTGATCATATGGTGGGGGAGGAGGACCCCTTCTGTCACAGGTCTAGGAGAAGGGAGTAGGGTGGAAGAGGGAGGGAGGGGGGAATGGGAAGATACAAGTGAGGGGATAACAATCGGGATATAATCTGAATAAATTATTTTTAAGAAAAACAAAACAACAAAACAACCAGCTACTACTAGGACAGGCTCTGCAGATTAAGATAAACTTCAGAGTGAGTCATGTTTTTCTTGGCTGTTTATTATGTGTGAGAGCTTGACTATGTTACCCAGCCTCCCAAGACCCAGCTTTCTCTTCCTGAAAGAGACTTCATAGCAGACACCCACCTCACAGGGATTTTATGAGTATAAATAAGAAAATACATGTAAATACTTAGCAGAGTGCCTGGCACATAGTAAGTACTGCACTCTAGCTAGATGTGAGTTTTACTAACAGCCGTAGGAGACAAGCCATGCACAGCCGTGTTGAACTCACCTATGTGGTGAGATGACATGGTGCCAGGGGCAAGTCTCTGCTTCACCTGTGACTTGGATTTCAAACTCCTCCCCTGGAGGAATTTGGTGACGATAAAGATTATGAAGGGGATTGTATTTGGTGACCTATGTGCAGCCATCCTGAAGGAGGAGTCAGCCTTGTAAGTATTTTGAAAAACCTTTTAAAATATGTTGGCTGTTTAAAAATATCTTCTGCCTGAGCAGTGGTGGCACACGCCTTTAATTCCAGCACTCAGGGAGGCAGAAGCAGGAGGATCACTGTGAGTTTGAGGCCAGCCTGGTCTACAGAGTGAGTCTAGGACAGCCAGGGCTACACAAACAAACCCTGCCTTAGAAAACCAACCAACCAAGGAGGAGGAGGAGGAGGAGGAGGAGGAGGAGGAGGAGGAGGAGGAGGAGGAGGAGGAAACAAAAAGATTTTCAGCCATTTTATCTTTAAAATCTTTTTAAGCTTTGGTTTTTATTGTATGCATATGGGTGTTTGGCTGCATTATGCTCTGCACCACATGTGTGCAGTACTCACGGAGGCCAGAAGAGGGCTTTGGATCCCTGGGACTGGAGTTACCCGGGGATGTGAGCTACCCTGTGGCTGTGGAGAAGCAAGCCTAGGCCCTCTGGAAGCATAGCGGGTGCTCGTAACAGATGAGCGATCTCTCCAACACCCTTTCCCAGTTTGTTAATAAGCTGGGGGTGAGGTGGAATATAGAACCAGAATAAAAATCAGTTCTAACATTTGAGTTTGCTTCTGTCACCAGCTGGAATAGCTGGCAAGGAGAAGATGGACTTTTCTACCGTTTTCTAGTTCTCAGTGAACCGAATTTTCCAGTTCTTTTCTTTCTTTCTTTCTTTCTTTCTTTCTTTCTTTTTTTTTTTTTTTTTTTTTTTCAGTTTTTCGAGATAGGGTTTCCCTGTGTAGCCTTGGCTGTCCTGGACTCACTTTGTAGACCAGGCTGGCCTCGAACTCACAGAGATCCACCTGCCTCTGCCTCCCTAGTGCTGGGATTAAAGGCGTGCGCCACCACGCCCGGCTCCCAGTTCTCGCCGTGACTTTTTTCCTCAAGGAGGAGAAAACATAGGCTGCACCTTGAGATGAGTAATTAGGCTGGAATGGAACACCAGCTTGGCTAACTCCCAGTGCTTGGCACTGAGGGAAGATCTGGGAGACAGCACGCCCGTCGCGGCTGTCAGCTGCCAGTCTAGAAGCTCTTACTTTAGTTAATACAAACAGCGCTGCTGGCAAAAACCCTGCAGACTACTCACTCATCAGAAGGAAACAGTTACTTGAGCTACGGTTACTCTTCGTTGATTAATGAAACTGTGATGTGCCTGGCGATGGTTTACACTCACAGAAGTACGACTCATTGGAACTCCAGAGACCCAAACCTCTTGTAAAATGTAGGCCTCCTAGGGCCTGAATTCTCAGGGCCTCCTCTTGGCTGGAAACCATTGTGGAGAAGGCATGGATTTGCCTTCTAGTTAATGATGTGGCTCCCTCTGGTGGCCAAAGACTGAATAGCTCTTCAGCGGGGTTTGAGCGGCTCAGGTAGAAACATTCCAAAGACCCTATATGGAGCTATGAGTGTAGCCTTCTTGCCTGAACACAGACTGAGGTGGGTCTTTACCCTGCTTTGTTTAGTAAAAATTTCTCAGAACAATGGGGGAAGGAATGGTGTATGCACTTTTTAAAAAAGTGAGCATTAAGATATTTGACTGAATTCTTATTTGGTTCCGGGTGCGTGGAATTCAGCATGGAATTCAGCCAGTTTTATTGGTGGTGATTCTCATCCCTTTGAGCATAGATTCGGACAAGCGAGAACCTAGCTGCTGAGGGCTGCAGTGGGTGATAATCAGCGGGCTCTGCTAAGGGGGGGGCGTCTTGGTCCTGTATACGACAATCAAAGAGTCTTCTACGTCTCTCCTGCTAAAGGTTCACAGAATGATTTTAGGCTTTTAGTTTTTTTGTTTTGGTTTGGTTTGGTTTGGTTTGGTTTGGTTTGGTATTTTTTGTTTGCTTGTGTGTTTGGGACACCGATATATTTTATAGGTCATATGTTCTGTTTTGTAGAGTTTTCTCAAGAGGTGTTTTGGGGACTCTAGCTTACCATGCTTGGGACCCCGGATTCCACCCCTAGTTTAAAAAAATATATCATGTTAAGGTTGGTTGTTGGTTAGTGTTGCAGTTATGGTAACAGTCCATTGTATCTTAGATGTCTTTATTTTGGAATATATTTTATTAAGTCTTTGAGAATTTTATACACGCACACCGTGTACTTTGATCATTGTAACCTTCGTCTTCTCCCAAATGCCTCCCAGATCGAACCCTACTCCCGCTTCACTTCATGTCCTCTTATTCTAATTTTATTTTTTAAAAAATCAAAACCCCTAAACCTACTGAGTTCAGTTTGTTCTTATAATGAAGAAAAATTTTTTTTCACACAATGTATTCTGATTACACTTTTCTCTCCCCAACTCCTCCCAGGCCCTCCTACCTTCTCACCTGCCCAATTCCACACTCTTTTTCTTTCTCTAAAACAAACAAACAAGCCCCAGGCCCCCTAAAACAAACACAACCATCCCAACAACAACAACAAAAAAAGGAAACCAAAAAAAAAAAAAATGCCCAAACTATAGAGGAATTGTAATTCAGCAACCTGGCTACTCTGGCAAGGGATCACATCCAAAGACCTAGGTGTGTGTGGTCTAGCTGGAATACAGACATGCCCTTTGACGTCTAATTGAGAGACAAAGTGACAGATCAGAGAAAGATTTGACAGAATGAGGCACAGGTAAGTGTATGCCTGACTCGGCTCTCATGAGGGCAGGAAGCGAAGCTACTTCAGGGCAGCGCAGGGAGAGCTGCAGGTCCATGCAGACAGTACAGTAGGCTAGCGAGGACAGTGCAGTTCTGTGCAGTTCAGTTGAGTGCAGTTGAGTTTGTGCAGTTCAGGTGCAGTTTTTCCAAGCAGAGCAATTCAGTCCAAAGCCAAGCAAGAGAAGCCAGTTTGGATCAGTCAACATGGAGAGGCGCTTTAAGCCAGAACAACTGAGTCGAACCAGCCAGCCAGAGTTCAGAAAGAACTAGAAAGGGCAAGCTTATTCAACAGAAAGTCTTGGAAGCTGAAAACATTCTGGGCCTAGATTAGCAGATGGAACCTGGAATCTGAAGCCTTTAAGATCCAGGCTTGCAGAAGATTAGATTGCACAGAGGCTAGAAGATTCCAGGGCTAGGCCTACAAATAATTAGAAACACTCTTGGCTCAGCCCAAGCCATGTATTAGTAAAGTTTGGGTATAGCTCTCATCTGATCCCCTCCTCTGAGGAAATAAAAACAACATTTACACCAAATGACGCAATATGAGAAAACAAAACAAAAACAACCCTACAAAAATATCACCGAGTTTGGTTTTGCTGGCCAATTACTCATGAGCATGGGGCCCATCCTGAAATTTGGTTAATATGCTCAAGGAGCCTCCGTTAGAGAAAACTAAGTTTTTTTTTTTCTTGCAACTGGTATCATTTACAGATAACTTCTTGGCTAGGGATGGGCAGGTGTGTCCACTCCCCTGTCTCAGTGCTAGGACTCCTTCTGGCTTGCTGCTACAGTTCTCTGTGAGTTACTCACTGTTACAAGTCTATTGGATACATCTGCAGAGAGCAAGAATGAGTTTATGGATTCTTCCCTACAGACTGTTTTCTGACTCTGTCTGTCTGTCTGTCTGTCTGTCTGTCTGTCTGTCTGTCTCTCTCTCTCTCTCTCTCTCTCTCTCTCCCTCCCTCCCTCCCTTCTTCCCTCCATCCATCAGCTCCTACAAGTAGTAGTGGGTGTTCTAGCCTGAGCTTTGTCAAGGTCTATTAAGGATAAAGTGGCTTCCCCTTATGAGACATCTGTCCATCACCTTGACCCAGCACAAAACAAAATATTTTTCCTCTCTAGTACTCAGTGGGGCTGCTGTTAATATACAAGATTTAAATTTTGAGGTTTGAGTTTAGGGACTCCCATTCATTAGCTTTATGACTTAGGAAAATTCACCTAACTTTCATTTCTTTATCTTCAAGTTGAGGGTAATAGCCAATAAATCTCACCCTCTGAATCTGTGAGTTTTGCAGGTACAGATTCAACTAACTATAGATAGTACGTATAAAAGAAAAGTTTAGAAACATGTATCAGCATTGAACATGAATAGGTCACTATTCTGTAAATAATACAGTGAAACCATGGTTTGCGTAACTCCTATAGTGTATTTTTTAAAAAAGATTTATATATTATTTTATACAGAGCTCTGCCTGAATGTGTGCCTGCCTACCACAAGAGGGCACCAGATCTCATTACAGATGGTCATGAGCCACCACGTGGTTGCTGGGAATTGAACTTGGTAACTTTGAAAGAGCAGTCAGTGCTCTTAACCTCTAAGCCATCTCTCCAGCCCCTCCCCCTTATAGTATATTATATATTATGAGTAGCTCAGAGCTGATCTAAAAAATATGAAGGGGCACACATAGGTAATTTGCAAATACTGTGCTGTGCCATTTTGAATATCCTTGAATTTTGCCCCTAGGGGTCTTCAAAACCATTGTCCTGTGTATACTGAGCAATGGATGTATTTGAAAACCTGAGTTTGGGGGTTACATTTATTCACATCCTAATCGAGTGCCAGGGGCATGCCTAGAACTGTAGAAGCATCTAGATACAAAATAAAGATACAATGTTTCTCTTGCAGAACTCAATCCAGCAGGGAAGATGAGCCAAAACAATCAACATGCATAAGGTGAAAAATCCCATGGCTAAGGGACTAGCTACTGCTGGAGTGCGTGCCTGAGGGTAGAGACCAGGGGCCTCCAAGTCTTAGGAGAGGTTTCCAGGAGGCTGAGCTGTGTGAAGACAATTTTGACAGGCATGCAGGAGTTAGGGGTGGGGTCGGGAGTGGGAGGTGGGGGTGAGTGAGTGTGGTGGGGGGGGGGGAGAAGCAGCTGATTAGGAGGTGAGATTGTTAGCCTTGATTGTCAGCTCCACAGGATGTAGCATCACCTAGGAGACACGCCTCTGGCCCTCTGAGGACGTTCCTAGGGTTGGTTAACTGAGGTGGGCAGGTTTAGCCTGACTTCGAGCCACACCATCCCCTCGGCTGATTGTGAATGCTGTATGACCAGCTGCCTTGCGCTTCTGCCTCCATGCCTTCCCCGCCACAGCGGGCTGCAGCCTTAAACTCTGAGCCAAAACGAACCTTTGCTCCATCGAGTTAGCACTGCCCGGCATTCTGTCCTGTGATTACGTGCTGGGTGTTTGGGGGCTGAAGAAACCTTGAAGGGCCGTGTCACGGAGGGTCTCAGGTGCTAACTGCGGAGACATCGCAGACACTGGAAGTTTGACTATAAAGATAAGGAAGGGCTGGGAAGATGGCCCGGTGATTGACGTCCAGCTATCTAAAAAGCTGGGCCTGGTGGCCTGACCTGCTATAGGTCACTAGGAGGTAGAGACAGAGGATTCTGGCAGCTAGTGGCTTGCTGGCCTATCCAATCAGAGAGCTCCAGATTCAGTGAGCGACCCTGTATCAAAAAAGTAAAGTGGAGGACAACAGGATGGCATCCAACCTTGAACTCTGACCTCTGTACGTGCGCCTATGGCATGTCCCTACACACACACACACACACACACACACACACACAGAGAGAGAGAGAGAGAGAGAGAGAGAGAGAGAGAGAGGCTTTTACTAAAGAAAAAAATGTACAATACAGAAACATAAAGAGAAGAAAGGGGGCCTTCAAAGATAAGTATTATCTGTATTTTCTTAAAGACACGTGGTGTTGGACCCTGGAGTCCATTTCGGGAAGGGAGTCGCCGCGAGAGACCACTCAAGTCACACAGGCTGGAGGTATATGTAAAATTTATTACTGACACATCAGAAGTCCCAATTGTCGATGTGTCAGGGTACTCAGGAGGTGAAGGACCCCGAGTAGCTGTTACAGGCTAGTTTTAAAGGCAAAAACCGCAAAGCAGGTGGGGTTGCTTATCAAGTTAAACCATATGGACATTAGGACATCTGGCGTTGGGAGACCTCTTGTGGGGACTTGGGTGTGGGTCCCTAGGGCTGTTACTGGAAAGCCTATGGGGACGTCTGATATTTGGAAGCTCGCATGTAACTGTTCTGGGAACTAGGGTGGAGCTCCTGAGGCTAGCAGGAACGAAAACCAGGAGAGGTTCTCAGGACACTGGGCAAGCAAAGTTGGACAAGCAAAGAAGCATCTTATATTTTATAATTTTACAGTTTATCAGTGGTAAAAATGTATGTGCCTATCTACTAGTGTAATGCCCAAAATTAACCTGTAAGCCTCACCTGCCCAAGAATGAGGTAAGTTCCCAGAATGCTGGGAGTTATAGTTCTTGGGAAATAACAAAGCCTATAGGTTTATCCTTATAAGCCCCTGAGCATGTGGCTCAAGGCCGTTCTTAGCTGGGAAATTCCTGGCAATGATCCTGACCAAGGTCTACCTCTTAATTGGTATTTAATATTTAAGAAAGCTTGCTTTAAGTCTGGCCTAAAGTAATGGAATTGTCCCTCCCCCGTGTCGCTCCCCCCCCCCGTGTCG
>OU015751.1:123334309-123350792 GCA_907169655.1 Acomys percivali | reverse complement strand
ATTATTATTATTATTATTATTATTATTATTATTATTATTATTATTATTATTATTTTGTTCTACTTATTTGAACTTTTAATCGTATACATGCCAGAGTCCTTTCAGATTGGTCTGGTGAGCATATCCTATTTGGCAGGTTGGCAAGGTGGTGTTAAAGGTTAGAGAGTTTGCCGGGCGTGGTCGCCCACAACTTTAATCCAGCACTTGGGAGGCTGAGGCAGGGAGACCTCTATGAGTTCGAAGCCAGCCTGGTCCACAAAGTGAGTGAAGGATCGCTAGGACTGTTACACAGAGAAACCCTGTCTTGGGGGGAAAAAAAAAGTTTATAGAGTTCACTGTGTGTACAACTGTTGCCTTTTTTCTCTCATGCACCTACCAGAGCAAGCATGAGGCAACAGCCTCATATCCTACACCTGGGATATGAAAAGAAATGTTTACAAAATATATCTGGGTTTTTTAAGAGACCAGAATTCTCACTGCAAAGACGTTTTCCAATTAAGATATACAAATGGTAAAACAAAACAACAACAACATTTGGTCCAAATTTCCAACTCTGCATGATATTTTGCAATTTCAACATTCATTAAAAATCTGACGTCTCTTGCAATTTCTTAACTGCAATCTCCTGTAAAATCAGCAATCAAATTGCATGCTTCCAATATATAATGGCACATAGTATACTTAACCATTCGAAAAGGGAGGGAAGGATGCATAGATGGGGACAGACTGGACCAAAGCAAGACAAAAACTCAACAAGTCAAGATCAAATCCTGTAGCTTTTTGTCCAATGTGTCGGGGACTTAGCTTTCTTTCTTCTTTCTTTCTTTTAAAGATTTATTTATTTATTATGTATATAATGTTGTGTTCACATGTACACCTGCAGGCCAGAAGAGGGCACCAGATCTCATTATAGACGGCTGTGAGCCACCATGTGGTTGCTGGGAATTGAACTCAGGACCTTGGGAAGAGTAGCCAGTGCTCTTAGCCTCTGAGCCATCTCTCCAGCCCAGAGGACTTCGCTTTCAAAGGCCTTAGCTTGCTGTGCCCTCCGGCTCTGCCTGCAACCTCTCTTCCTCTTGACCCTGTTCTACCATCTGTCCGTAGCTCTCCGTGAAGAACGTCTTACAGCTTTGACATCTCTAAACTAACGTCTTGGGCTCTTCACTTCAACAAAGGCTTCACTTTTACAACTTCATGAAAATGGCCTTTCATGGCTTCACATAGACTCCAATCCTGCTGGCCTCAGAAGTTCTCTGAAGCCCTGGAAGAAGGACCCATGACCCCTTCACTCTCACATCTTTCACGTCTTCAAAGCCAGTGTCACCATGGGTGACCAAGTATGGCTGCCAAGTTAGGATGGACTGACTGAGAGATAAACACGTTTTTTGTTTAGATCCCAAGTGTGGGATGAGGAACAGACTTGTGAGAGAGCAGGTGATGTTTATCCCCTTAGAAGCCAAACTACCTTGTCGGGGGGAGATTGGTTGTTACCAGCTGAAAAACATCCTTGAGCAAATTCTGAGAGGAGATATAAATGTGAGCCCAAAACAGGAGGGGCAGAGTCTTTGGAGACTTGGGATTGTTTGGCTGTTCATCGCTCTACTTAGAGATGCGCCTAGAGAGAGCCGCTGGAGGGCAGGCTTCGGGGCTTCCGGTTCTGGTTGCTCCAGGTTCCAGCAGAAGAAATGCTGCTGACTAGGTCAGGAGAATCGCTCCTCAGAACTGAGACCCTGAAGGTTTCATTCTTGTGTTCTTTAATCTCCCTTTCCTTTTGTTTAGGTTAGTTGGGTTATAAGTGAGGTATGCTCAGTTAATAACTTCATAATAAAATACAATTGTTAAGAAAATTGAGCCTACAATGGACCATAGCCCCCTCTAATGCCACTAACAGAAGCTTTCATATGTTGAAGCAATTGCTTTCTAGGAGAAGGCAGCCCTTTCGAATTTCTCTGCTCACAAGTTGAAAGCTCATCTGGGCAGAGTCTTGCCCTGAGGGCACTCCTCCCATTGCTCCAACAAGAACTACTGTCATCTCCTCAACGGTGCCAGTCTCCTTAACAATTACAGCCTCTCTTTCAGCACAGGCCTTGGCTATATTGGGCTTCTCGGTCCTCCGCTTCTCTCCTAACTGTGTATCTTGTATTCTTTTTCTGTCCTACCTGTTCTTTTTCATTGTAAAACTACATGAGCTACCAGTGATAATCATGCCTCAGACTCAATGTTATGCTGTCTTGAAATTTCCTCTGCCAATTTTTAAGATTTAGCCCAGACTAGTTCTTAGGATAAGGGCAGAAGGCAGCCAAAATAATCCTAGAGGCAAAAGCTGACATGGAAGTCATGGAGGGGTGCTGCTTGCTAGTTTGCTCATCACGGTTTGCTCAGCCTGTTTTCTTACAGAACCCAGGACCACCAGCTAAGGGACAGCACCTCCCACGATAGGCTGGGCCCTCCCCCACTGATCACCAATTGATTAAATGCATTACAGCTGGATCTCACGGAGGGCTTTCCTTCACTGAGGCTCCTTTCTGTCTGATGACTTAAACTTGTGTCAAGCTGTCATACAAAACCAGCCAGTACAAGGGGGAAAGGTCAGCATGCACACATGTGTGCTCGCATAAATATACACGCATGTACACTGATGCATGGGTGCACATCCTTGTGTGCATACCCCTTGTCTGTTGATATGGGGTGTTCCTGGGTGGGGCCGGTGTGTGACATTGCCTGAGATGAGGGCAACGTGGAGGCTGAGCTGCGGGTCAGGAAGACAGTATGTTCAGTGTGGGATACAGCGAATGTAGTGGAAGTTTTGGTTTCTCTAAAAACTCGGTTATGTTATGTGAACACGTTTTTTGTTTTAATCCCAAGTGTGGGATATGGTGCTGCCTTTGGTTTGTCCACAGCTGTTAACTATGATTGCTTGGTGCAGGCTTGGAGAGGGGCGTGATCTTTGCCAGATAGTTTAATTCTGAAGACTCTGAGAGCACCAAGAGGAAAAGGAGTCGGAGGAGGAAGAAGGCTGCTGCTGGTTTGTCCTGCTGCTGCTGCTGCTGCTGCTGCTGCTGCTGCTGCTGTGATTGCTGGTTAGCTGGACTGCTGGATATACAGACCAAAGATTGGACTTGCTGCAAGGAATTAAACCTAAAGAGGTCTGCGTCCTCTTTTCCTTCTGATCTTCTTTCTCTCCCACCTGGTGTTGGGGGGTTAGAGGGAAACAGAGGTATAAAACCTGAGAGTGCAAGGCTTTTTTGTTTTGTTTTGTTTTTCGAGGCAGGGTTTCTCCGTGTAGCCTTGGCTTGCTTTGTAGACCAGGCTGGCCTCAAACTCAACGATCCACCTACCTTCGCCTTCCTGAGTACTGGTGTGAATGGAGCCACCTGCCGAGGCACTTTTCTTTTTTCTGTTTTTAAACTGTGATTTTTTTTTTTATCTACATTTGTGTTTTGCTTGTATGTACATCTGTGTGAGGGTGTCAGATCCCCTGGAACTGGAGTTACAAACAGTTGTGAACTGACATGTGGGTGCTGGGATTTGAACCTGGGGTCCTTTGGAAGAGCAGCCATTGCTCTTAACCACTGAGCCACTTCTCCAGCCCTGAGTGCAAGTTATTCTTTTTTTTTCAAGATATATTTATTTATTATGTATATAGTGTTCTGCCTGCATCCCAGAGGAGGGGCATTAAATCACATTACAGATGGTTGTGAGCCATCATGCAGTTGCTGGCAATTGAGCTCAGGACCTCTGGAAGAACAGTCAGTGCTCTTAACCTCTGAGCCATATCTCCAGTAGGAGTGCAAGGGTTTTATTTTTGTTTTTTTTTGTTGTTGTTGTTGTTTTTTGAGACAGGGTCTCTCTGTGTTAGCCTTGGCTGTCCTGGACTCACTTTGTAGACCAGGCTGGCCTCGAACTCACATCGATCTGCCCGCCTCTGCCTCCCGAGTGCTGGGATTAAGGGTGTGTGCCACCACGCCCAGCAGTGTGCAAAGTTCTTAAGAGCAAGAATCTTCCCTGCTATTTTTCACTACTCTTTTCACTACTCCACATGAGGTGCTACGAACAGTGTCCTACCATTCAAGTTAACGTTTGCTTAATTCATGAACAAAGGGAACAAAATCTCTGTGTCCTGTTTTATGTGGAGGGGTCTACGAGGAGGTTTTGATGCTCAGGGGACAGGACCAGGTAAGGGGATGTAAGTGGTCACTGGTACCTAGACCTTGGTATTCTACAGTGGCGTGCTCAGCACAGCACTCTCCTGAACTCATCAGCCCGATTAAACCAACCCCTCCTCCCCGCATCGCTCCACCACTCTCCTAGCAGGAAGCAGGCATTCCCTGCGGGTAGGTTGCTGGAATCTTCAGTTAACAGCTTAATACCAGTTGGTTTACTTCTTATCAGAATCTGATGCCACTGCACGAGTCAAGATCTCCTGCTTAGTTCCCTTGAGTCCTGATGTCTCAAGTGGGAGTCTCTGGTTTCTTGTAGAATAGCCAATAGGCCAGTATAACTTAAATATGCTGGGTGCTTATCCATCTTTTCACTGGGATAACGTTAGAGTTTGGCTGTTGGTTTTTTAAACACAGGGTGCGCCTTCAAAAGGCACCATTTATGGGTTACGCAACCCCCCCCCTTCATATGCTGCTAGCCAATTAAAAGAAGCTGTACTTATACCTAAAAGGCATGGTGCTCCTTAGCCTGAGGCACTGACTTTCAGCTTGGACCTTCACAAGCTAAAACAACCTCACAAATAGCCTGGTCCATTTTTGCTTAACTTCTTGGGAAGGACAAGGTACTGCTAAAAACCTGCTCCTCTCTCCTCACTTCTCTCTGATCTGTTTTGTTTTTTGTTTTTTTGTTTTTTCCTGGCTCCTCATCAGCCAGGCTTTTCTCCATGCTGCTTAGTCAGGGGGCTTTCTACCCCACTACAGCCAGTCATAAATGAGGAAGTCCGTACCAAACACGAGGCACTGATATCTCTTGGCCTGTTTCACCCCTTACCCTTCCCAGCGCCTTCTGCTGAAATGTCCTCTTTATTCTGAGACATGTTTCCTCAGTTCTGGTTTTCCTTCTGCACTAGAAATCAAAGGCGAGGCCTGTCGACGTAGACATGTAATCGGCGAATGATGACAACAATGGCCTCCGGGCAGCAACCTGAGAGGTCTGAGCTCATCCTGGTTGCGTCACTCACTGACCGTGATTCTGTGCACACCCAATAGTTTCCCAGGCAGCTTCTGCTAACGGCTCCCGATACATTCTTCCTACACATCACCCTCCCTTACACAAACCTACCAACTCTCGGGGGGGACATTTTTTGGTTTTTTTTAAAAAGGCATTGCTTTATTTCTGCTACCAGGCGTGGGCTGCATGTGGTGATGGGTGTGGTGGGCTCAGTGCAGTTGCGGATGGTGGAGGAGCTGATGCCTCGGCAGCCGGAAGGCGAACGAGACCGGTTAGAACCGCTTCTGGGAAGCCTGGAGGAAGGAGTCATGGCACGCTATCGCCAAGCCGCCAATAAGGTTGAGAAACTCTTGGAAATCTAGCTGCCCGTCACTGTTGAGGTCCAGCTTCTTCATCATGCGGTCCAGGACTCCAGGGTCCCTCTGATTCTGCAAAGACAATGACATCTTTATATTTCGCTTCCTAAGGTGCTTTTTGAATACCCTGCCCGCGTTTTTTCTCAATGGAGTTCAAGGTCCTGGAAGTGGGTGGTTGTTGCTGTTCTCATCCCCAATGTGGAAGTAACAGATTCAAAGAGATGAAGGGGACCTGCTTTAGCGGCAGACCTGGGAACGAACCCAGACTTTTTCGCTCCTTGTCCTGTGTTCTTTCTGTGACATTAAGGGCTATTCAACTTTGGAAGCATGTTGCATGCAACTACCACATGTAAACCATATGGAAGTGAGTGGTTTCAGGTAGAAAGCCATAAGTCCTGCCTGAGATGCCTCATTCCTGACCCATGAGTCTCCAAAACACACGCACGCACGCACTCACTCACACACAGCGACAGGGGTGCAAATGCACGAATGTGTGCACGTATACACACACACACACACACACACACATCCACTATCTACATTTACATTTAGATTAATTTAGAAAGCCATTGGCCAGATCTGGAAAGATGGCTCAGAGATTAAGGGCACTGACTGCTCCTCCAGAGGTCCTGAGTTCAATTCCCAGCAACCACATAGTGGCTCACAACCATCTATAATGTGATCTGGTGCCCTCTTCTGGCTTTGCAGCTGTACAAGCAGGCAGAGCACTGTAATCATAATAAGTAAATAAATCTTATAAAAGAAAGAAAGCCATTGGCCGCATTTCAAATGAGTATGGTGAGTGGCTGGTACAACCATGTGACTGGAGGCATTAATAGTGAGAAAATAAAATATTATTTCCATCACTGCAGAACACCTTATTAAACAGGGATGCCTGGGGTGAAGAAAAAAAAAACTTGGAATGATTCTATTATGCCACATGCCATAGGGGAAAACTCCAAATAACCATTCCCAGCGCCAGGCAGTTGGTACGGCTCAAATGGAGCTCACCCCAAGATCCTGGGGGCACAGCAAGGGCTAAGGAGTGGCCCCCATGTCCCAGGGTGAGGAACAAGGAAGTAGTTGCTGATCCCTCTGCATGGCTGTTCTGCAAGGCTCCTGTTTTGTGAAGTACACAGTTAGGGTGTGGATGCTGGGGCAGGTACCTTCGTGAAGGCGGCCAGCTCTGTGTTCATGAAGGTGAGGAACTCAGTCTTGGAGAGGTGACAGCTGTTTCCATCCCTCCCGCTGTACTTCTGGAAAACAGCAATCAGGGACTCGATGCATCGCTCAGTCTCTGTAGGCTTGGACATTTTTGCCTTTGAAGAAGAAGAAGGAAAAAAAAAGATACAGAGCTCGGGTTAAAAGTATTTTGAGAATTAGGAAGGCTAGGGAATAGAGAGTGCCAGAGGATCACGGTGTCTTGTTTTGGTTAACGTGGTTTCTTGCTGTCTGGATCGTTTGTCGGGGGCCAGACAGGCGAAGACACCACGGAAAGTGACATTTGGTGAGCTTCTTTTTCATAGCTCCGTGGAACCCAAGTGCGTGAAAACGCTAGGCGGCTCAGACAAGGGAGAACTTTTCTTATATTCTTGGATAGTGTGAGAAAACAGATGAATAGCCCGTGCGTCCACACACACGTTCTGAACCTTGGCGGGAGGTTACAGTGGCCTGTTCCTCAGGAGCATGGAGAGGCTACAGTGAGGAATGAGACACCGTTAACGCAACACTAAACCCTTCCCTGAAGGAAACGAACAGCATATCTGTGACTGGGCACTGGGAGAGGGAGAGGACGTTTTAGATCTTCAGAAATGTATTCATCAAGGTTCAGAGATGTATATCCATCCAAGGGGGGTGCATACACCTGGAGGATCAAGAGGTTGGGGTAACCTGGGCTACTTAGTGGACCCATACCTGTGTGTGTGTGTGTGTGTGTGTGTGTGTGTGTGTGTGTAAAGCAGACAGATAAACACCATTAATTTTACTCATGCAGGATTGAGGCATGAGAGGCTAACTAGCATGGCAGAGTCACCCCCAGGCTCGAGGCTATCAGGTTCCTGTCTGCAAACTTCTGCCTTTGTTCCATCCAGGTGACACTTATTGCCACGGGAATGGTGGCCGGCATTCAACTTATTACAGAGTTGAGCCAGAGCTGTGGTTGCACCAGGAAATGCATCAGTTCAAATTCTGTGCTGGGCTCTGCTTTTCTCACCAGAATTCCTAAAGGAAATTCTGTAGCGTTGAGTCATTCCCCTCTGAGATCAGAATTGAGCTGTCGCGCTCCCTCTGGTGGGTAAGAGTGCAATTGCAGGATTTCCTGGAATCGGCCTGACCACACCCTGAAGCTGTCTGGCTTGATGCTAACTATGATTTGGATGCACATTAACAATTGCAATTTAGTATTTATCCTTTGGTTTCTCTTTCAGATGGGCTTCCTGGATACGTTAGAATCAGTTGGAATAGGTTGGAAGCTTTCAGGCTGTGCGATTACACGTGCCAAAGGTGACAAAAGCCATCATTCTAACACCTGACTTTGGGCATTTTAACCATCAAAGTTGCACTGCTGTGGCCCGCTGCACTTAAGAATGTCCCGAGTAGTCCGGGCGTGGTGGCACATGCCTTTAATCGCAGCACTCGGGAGGCAGAGGCAGGTAGATTGCTGTGAGTTCCAGGCCAGCCTGGTCTACAAAGTGAGTCCAGGACAGCCAAGGCTAACACAGAGAGACCCTGTTTCGAAAAACCAATAAATAAATAAATAAATAAAATTAAAATAATGAATGTCCTGAGCACCTTCTTCGGGAGTTAAATTCTTCCTAAACAGCCACAGTGCTGGAAATGTACTCGCCTCTATAGGGGGCTTTTACTGAAAGAGAGAAAAGTGTTGGTAGGCTCAGGGCAGAGAGAAAAAAAGCAAAGCACCTCGGCCTAGAAACAAATGCATGTGTGTACAATGTGCTCCTCCCATCAGAACTAAAATCACTCTGCCTTATTATTGGCGTGTCACATGATAGCAGAAAGGCTGACTTGGAGGCCACATTAGACTTGGGAGAAGGTTCCAGACTGAGGAGCCGAGCTTCATAGCGTTTTCCACACTTACAGAGAGATGCTTCCTTCCCCTTTCCCTGTAGAACGGAGTGCTAAGACGGAAGGCTTTGCCCTGTGCAGCAGTGGCTCAAAGAGACGGCACGCCCCCTCACCACCGTCCTTTTTATGTGACTGGACCAGCGACAGCAAGGAGAAAGCGCACAATGAAAGGACACAGCGAAAGACTTTTTAAAAATGCGCTCTAAATTTTCAACAATCCGGAAAAGCTTCCCTTTGGCAAAAACACGTGAAAAATAGTTAAACATTTTATTCGTAACTAACAGGAGAGCTGGTCCTGCAAGCGTTCAGGGTCTCATCCACCAGGCCCAGGGTATCTGCCTGTGTGATGAAAACCAGAAGACGGAAAGACTAAGTAGGAAGTGGTAAAAGATTGACACACTAAAGCAGGGACAGCTGTGAATATTTCTAGCTCTTTACGCTCCATAGCTTCCTCTCACTCTTTTGCTGTAAGCCCGGCAGCCGAGGCGACAGTACATAAAGCAAAAGGGTGTGGCAGCGCCTGTAAACTTTATACATTTGCTTTTTCATATAACTTTAACGTATCACAGAGGGTCATTTTCCTTTCGACTGTCCACCAAGCATTTAAAAACCGTAAGGGACCTAACTAAGCTTAGTTTGGGGCTAGAGCAGACACCCAGTTGGGTCGCCCTCCGAAGTTTGCTGATCCTATTCGGGGGAGACACAGGAGACGGTAGACTTCCCGGGAGTGAGTTAGGCGACACGTCAGGAAAAAAAAAAAAACCAAAAACCAAAAACCAAAAACGACGAGAGGAATAGAAGTAGCTGCTAGGAAACGGGCAGGTGGTGCAGGGAGTGGCTAAAAAGATGGCGGGGGAAGTAAAGGGGAGAGAGCAAAGGAGTGGGCTGGAGGGACTGGCCACCGCCCACATTCTTGCCTGGGGTTCCTATGGCTGCAACAGGCTCCAGTTCCTCTGTCTGTGTGTCTTGGCCCCTTGCCGGAGGCTTCCCGCAGCTGATTCCTAACCCTCCCCCTCCCCTCCTCCAGAACTCAGGAAGGTTAAGTTCTGAAACGTTCCCTTTCTGGTCTATAGAAACGCCAGCGACACCGCCCAAAATTCCCGCCCAGTCTCCGGCACTCTGGCGGGTTTCTGGGCGTCCCCCGATCCGGTGGCTTCGGCCGAGGTCCCCGCCGGGCGCAGGGGCGCATGGCCCGGGGCACTCCGCCCTCCCGGCGGCCGCGCCCAGCCCTAGACCGTGTCTCTCGCCGGAGAGAACTAAAGATCACCGTTTCTTTCCCCCAGGCTGTCATTAGGGTGTAATTTCTGGGCTTCGTCCTGCTCCCCGCTTTTCTCTAATCGCCTCCCACACGGTTTCTCCTTCCTGATCTGTTTTCTGCCACGTCCCACAGGTTCGTCCAAGATACACCCGGCCGAGAGCGTGTGTAGCTTTGCCCTTTGTTATTTTCATTGAAAAGGAGAGAAAAGAAAAGAAAAGAAAACTTCAAAAGTTATGCTTACCAAGTTGCGGAGCGAGGCCGGGCTGCGACTGAGGCTGACGGCCGCTGGGACAGGAGTGGCGGCCAGGGTCGGGGTCCGCCCCGCTGCCTGACTCAGGCCGCGCCCGCCCCCTCCCCCGCCCCTCCGCACGCCCCGGCCTGTCCCCGCGGCTTTCCAAACTCTGTTTGCCTACACTCGTGCGCACCCATCGTCTTCTCTGGAACTCAGCAGGCCTCTCTCCTCCTCTCCTGGCGATCTCGAGGACTTTGGGGGAAGTCGGCCCATGGCTCTAGCTCTTTTTCCTGAGTGGGTGCATTTGCATATCAGGTCAGATGAGCAGAAAAGTCCCTTTAAAAGGAAGAGTGTGGGTCAGAGTCAGGAAGAAGGATTCCTAGGAGCCTGGGCTGCCCATTGGGCCTCACTGGATATATTTAATAAACAATGGTGAATTTTATTTATTTATTTTTTGAGACATGGCCTTCCTACGTAGCTGAGGCTGGCTTTTACTCTCTATGCAGCATACCTTAGCCTCAAACTCGGGACTCCCCCCCTCCCCCAGCCCCCTCACACACACCTCGATTCCAACGGGCTGGGCTTACCAAGGTGTGCACCGCCTGGCCTACCTAACTGTAGCGATTATTTCCACCAGAATATTGATGATTATTGTCCGGGGATAATTTTCACCCTGCTTTCAAGGTTTAAAATGGCAGTTAGGAAAACAACCAAGCTGTTGCAGCTAAAAACTGGCGTGTGCTGGCGAGGCATTTCCCTGTCTGCATTTCAGTAAAGCATGACATTGTATGAAGCACTTCCGGCTTCTAATCCTGGGTCCATAATATCACTGGAGTACTTTTGGCCAGACCCCCTGACTCCTCTGAGATTCCATTTTTTTTTTTTCATCTATAAACAAGTCATGTTGCCTTTACTATTTAGGAAGACTTTTAGGATGCCTTCAAGGGGACCCCCCTCAAAACAAACAAACAAACAAACGCGCAGAGTAGATGTGAATGGGGAAGTGTGTAAATGCATCCTGGTTTCTGCTGTCACCTGATGCTGATGACCCCTGGGTACATGAGTCCAGATCCTCATCTCCAACTTCATCTTTGCCTCAGACGCACAGATCCTATCACTTGTTTGGGAGCCCCTGAAGTCAGACCACGCGGCCCTTGCCTATAATCTCAGCGCTTCCAAGGCTGAGACAGGAGGACTGCTGCAAGTTGGAGACCAGCCTGTTGGTTCCATAATGAATTCCAGACCAGCCTACGTTACAGACTAGGGTCTTATCTCAATATAAAACTAAAATCCAAAGCAAAACAAATACACTCGAAAACTCCATCTGTGTTTCTAACTCAGTAATTCGAGAAATAATTAATCCATGTCCTTCACCATTTCTGCCAATGATGTGGTCATTTTTTCCACTTTCCTCATTTGAACACATTAGTACCAGTCCAGTGTGGTAGCTCACTCCTTTAATCCCAGCATTTGGAAGAGGCAGTCAGACATCTGTGAGTGTGAGTTCGAGGCCAGCATGGTCTATATGATGTGAGCTCAGGACAGCCAGGGCTATTACACAGAGAAACCCTATCTTGAAAAACAAAACAAAACAAAAAAACAAAACAAAAAAGAAAGAAAGAAAAAGAAAATATTAGCATCATTTTTAAATGTCTTTCTTACACAGTTTTTTTTCCTAGGGCCCTTGTGATTTCTGCCCTATTGTACTTGGATCCACCCATCCTTAGTCCCCCACACTCCCCTGATCTAATTTACCTTCCCACTGTCTTTTTCCTTTGATTTTGTAGCTGCACCCTTTGCCTCCAATTTAAAAAAAAAAAAATCAATCAAAACACATTATCGTGATGTGCAGTTCTAATCAACTGCGCACTTCAAAACAACAACAAAAAAAAGATACAATAAAAGAAGCATAGTATTTTATTAATACTTTTATACCAAACCAAACTTCTGGTTCCAGTGAGATGGCTCAGAGGGGAAACGTACACCCTCTAAGCCCAATAACTGGAATCCACATAATAAAACATGAGAGAGAGAGAGAGGGAGAGAGAGAGAGAGAGAGAGAGAGAGAGAGAGAGAGAGAGAGAGGAAGAGAGAAGTTAGCCTTTGACCTCCACACGTGCGCTATGGTGAGGGCCCCCTCCCACAATAATGAATAACAAAACAAATAAGTTTTAAAAATCCAAACTTCTTAGCCTGCTTGTGGCCCTGAACCACCTGTTTGGCCTTACTGAATGAATAAAAATGTCAACGTATTCGTTTGGTTCCATCTGAGAACCTACCATGTGCCAAGCATCGTTCTGGCGTCTGCGAATACAAGCTGGGGTGGGCACAGTGCCTGCTGAGGAGCTCCGCGGATGGATGACGTCATACTGAGGGGGGTGGGGCACAGTAGATAGTGCTAGCAGTCTTTGAGATCTTAAAGTTGCGTTGCGTGTGAAGGCTTCTGCATAAGAGATTGCTTTTCCTAGAGGAAGAGCTCTCTATCTTTCATGAGATTCCCAAATAATCTATAACAAAGGTTATTTAAGAGCCATTAATCTAAAGTGCTGTATATCCCACTCACGGACACGTCCACGCCATAATCTTTTTAAAAGGAAAAATGCCTCTTAGCCACTGCTGAAGGGGCAGACCAAGCGACCAAGCTTTGCACAATTTGACCTTGTGTCCCTTGTCACATCCGGCTGGCTTCGAGGCCTGCCAGTGCATAGGATGGCCGCAGTAAAGCCTTCATGACAAGATGATCTGGGATGAATCAGTCCTCTGTTCTTGGAAGCCGGAATTAGAAACAGACTGACTTCGGCAGTTAGAAGAATTGAGAACTATGAAGTCAGGACGAATCAGAAATGTAACAATACACCAAGAGTAAGGGAGACTTAGGAAAAGTGTACGGCAGGGGGAAGAGACAAGTCAGCCGGTGACTAAAAACAAAGAAGCCCCCTGTCCCCACCCCACCCCCCCACCCCACCCCACCCCGTGTGGCGTGCGCGTGACCATGAAGTGGCCAGGGCTAGTTAGGTTGTTTACCTCGGCTGAGGTTGCCTAGGTGATCACTCTTCAGGGCAGGCTGAAGAAGCTCAGTGCTGGGTTCAGACCAAGGCGGAAGCTTTTTGGCGAGAAAAAAAAAAAGGAGTTTTGGCAAGGTTGGCCAACAATGAGTCAATCAAAAGGGCTAAGCAGTCGGGGAGGAGGCATGCAGGGAACAGAAGAATTGGCAGCAAGAAAGGCAAAGGAGGTAACACAGGTGAATGAAAGGACTGACCAGGAGATAAATGTGGGAATTTCCACAGGCCAGAGTAATTTCCATATGCAACCTGATCTCTGTGTAGGGCTGGGTGCATCCCTAGATGTGCATACATGAGTGTGATAAATGTACTAACAGGATTATACCAGGTGATAAGTGTACCGACTGACAGGATTATGACCAGCTACCATGCAGCTGCTGGGAAGGAAGGGAGTGATTAACTCCAGGGTGAGGGGGTGGGGGCGGGGGTGGAGGTGGAGGGTCATGGAAAAGTGAATTTTGAGTTGAGGATTCAAAAACGGATAAGAAGTTACCAGTTGATGGGTAGCAGGGAGAAGCGAGGGGAGATCAGGTCTCCCGAGCATTTTACAGCTACAGACTGTGGTACTTAGACTAGGAGTCTACCCTGTGCTTGTGATCATAGGTGACACGGACTGACTTACTCACTCCCGTCTATACAGTGGAGAGAATAGTGCTATATGCATTACGAGTTGTGCATGTAGACTGCTTAAGGATCTGATCAGTGTATCCTGAAGAAATCGTTTGGCAGTTTTTGCTTTTCCTGAGACAGGGTCTCTCTGTGTAGTTCTGATTGTTCTGGAACTCCCTCTGTAGACCAGGCTGGCCTGGAACTCAGAGATCCACCTGCTTCTGCTTCGAACTAAAAGCTTAATAGGAAGGACTGAAAAGACAGCTCAGTGATCAAGAGTGATCATGGAGCTGGGCAGCGGTGTTGCACGTCTTTAATCTCAGCACTTTGTTCCTGGAGGCAGGCAGAACTCTGTCAGTTCGAGGCCAGCCTGATCTACAGAGAGAGTTACAGGACAGCCAGGGCTACACAAAGGAGCTTTGTCTTGAGAACCCTCACCGCCCTCAACCCCTAAAAAAAAAAAAAAAAAGAAAGAAAGAAAGAAAGAAAGAAAAGAGAAAGAAGAAAAAAGGTGTACAATTATTAGGACTAGAGTTCAAGTCCTAGCACCCAAATAACAAACCAGGTATCCCACAAAACACACTCATAGTTTTGTATGTGGTGGCAGAGCTATCAGAGTAAGACTCCAAATGCACAGGAAAAAAAAAAAAAAAAAAAAAGGGCGAGTAAACTTCTCGAGGGGTAGCTGGAATCACTCCTCTGAGGTAGGAAAGGAAAGCTCGGGATACATAGGTTGGAAGTGTGTCCAGAGGCAGCTTCCTCCCTCACACATTTTTTTGACACCTGGAAGCAGAGGTGGGCGTGTCTGTAGAAGACACTGAATACTGTCACAGTGGGCACAGGTACTGAGCAGGCACTAGAGGAGACTGGTTTGAGGTAAAAGAAGAGGGAAAGACCTAGAAAGGTTGATTAGTGTTTTGGTTGTCTTTTTTTTTTTTAATTGGGGTAGAGGGGTGGCAGTGGTGGGTAGGGATGGGGGTAGAGGGTAGGGGTGAGGTGGGGTAGTTGGGCACAGATTGAAGCTATAATTCTGTGGTGATTAAAATCTGCATGCTCCCATGCCTGTGTGGTTGTAGGTTTGCCGGGAGGGTTTAGAAGTCTAGCCACTGGATCCAAGATGAAAGTTTGCAGAAAGGATTTCGTTGGGTGTGCGCAGAGGGACAAGGGGTTGAAGGTATTGAGGGGTAAGTAAGAAAGGAGTTCACTGACGGGGGCACTGCTCGCAGGACTCAAAAGAAAGGGCGTGGGAAGGAAGACGGGCAGGCCAGGAGTCTCTATGAAACCAAAGCAGGGTGGGAATGTGAGAGGCCATTGGTGAGAGCCAGTCCATCGGTGAGTTTGTTTTGGAAGGCAGCCATCTTTACCACTACGGTACCAATGACGCGCTAAGTTCAATGCTCTGTAGTGGAGTCCTGTTAGAATTCAGGCACAGCTCCGGGCCTTAGCTCCAGTCAGAGCATGAAGGACTCAGAAGCCGAAAGCCAGCGGCCTGAGTGGGCCGGGTACACAGATTGGGTGTGTCAGCCTGTGTGGAGGTTGCAGTGGCCAAGGGGCCTGGTGTGCGCGGAGGTTGTCAAAACGTCACTTCGGGTGTTTATGCTTTAATCAAATGGAGCCCCTGGATATGAGCCCAGGTTCTCCGTACATCTCGGCCACTCCTTGAGCTGCCTCTATCTGAGGCAGATCTAGTTTTAATTCCCTCCAGTGGAATTCAGCGTTTCCTTCAGGCGGTCTCTTTCATTATGTTGCTCTGTGTGGCCTCTCCTTTATACCCCAAGATATTAAAAACAAAAACAACAAACCAAGAAAACACTTTGGGGAAAGAAGTTATAACATTCCGCTTTATGTTTATAGAGCTGATATTGGTGCTGTGCCTTTCCAACTCTCGCGGGAGTTCCTTGAGAGCACAGCTCTGTTTTGCTCGCCGGTATGTTCCTCGTGACGCCTTGTCCATGGGGTTGAATGCAGTGTAAACTTTCAGAGTAGGGTTTTGTCTAGTTTAATTCTGTACCATTTAACATTCATGACAATGTTAAATAACCCACCGCCCCAGTGATTGTTTAGTTCTTCATGTTATTTTTTTAAATACTCTCAAGATTCTCCAAAAGGTCTTAAATTTATTCCTTTATTCGTCAAGTTACTTAGCAAGTATTTATTGAATGGGTAGGATTTAGATTATGCAAAGGTTTTAAAAAGTCAACATTCTGGGATGGAGAGATGGCTCAGAAGTTACAAACACTGTCTGCTCTTCCAGAGGTCCTGAGTTCCATTACCAGCAACCACATGGTGGCTCACCACCATCTGTGATGTGATCTGGTGCCCTCTTCTGGCAGGCACACATGCAGGCAAAACATTGTATACATAATAAATAAATCTTTTTTTTTTTTAAATCATCGTTCCTGTGTTGGAGGGTACTCAACTGTAATCTAATTAACACAGCAAGAATGGGGCCCCTTTTAGAGCCTGAGCCACCTGAATCAGAAGGTTTTGACCCAGTCTTCAGAGTGAGCCTCTCTCCTCAGCTAGAATTTCGCTTTCTTTTCTTTCTCTCTCCACCCCCCCCCCACCCCCAGCTTTACAAGACAGAGTTTCTGTGTGTAGCCTTGGCTGTCCTCAACCCACTTTATAGATGAGGCTGCCTTTGAACTCACAGTGATCCACCTGCCTCTGCCTCCCTTAGTGCAGGGGAGGGGGGTGCAGGAATAAAGGC
>OU015751.1:123299159-123320951 GCA_907169655.1 Acomys percivali | reverse complement strand
GAGGGAGGGAGGGAGGGAGAGAGGGAAGGAGGGAGAGAGAGAGAGAGAGAGAGAGAGAGAGAGAGAGAGAGAGAGAGAGAGAGAGAGAGAGAGAGAGGAGAAACCATGCTGGTAGCGGAAGGAACGTCCCTCAGGGAAAGAGTACAAAGGAAGGTCAGCGAAAACAGCTGGCCAGTGTCGCTGACATTGACCAGGAAAGTGTTCAGTGGAGCACCTAGCGATCACTGGGCCAGAAAGCAAATCTGTTGCGGGCAGGCATAGACGAGATCCCGGTGCGCCAAGGCAACGGGAGGGCCCCTTCCCACCGCATCATGGTACAAATGTGATAATAATGATTCTGATGACACCACACAGCATGTTTGTTATAAAGGAGGTTTATTGTGCGGAAGGGGGAAGGGGAGAGAAAAATGAGGGGAGCCCATGACAGAGAGAAAGGGGCGGGGGTGGGAGAGACTGGTGGCTTCGTTTTATCTGGCACACACCTGCCATGCACCTGGGTGCCACCCCAGGTGATGACGTCAGAGGTTGCTATGGCTCTGAGAGGCAGGCTAGCTAGCGGGAAGCCTGTCCGAAGTTAGTGTTCACTAACACCTACTCCTATATCTGTTTAAACCTTTCCATCCCAGTATCTCACCCTCTGCTTTCATATCACATGTGTTCTGTATTTGTTGTGGAGTACCCACCAGAGGAGATTCCTCAAACATGGGTTTAAGCCATCAGAAAGTCTTTATTAGCCAGCCATTGACTACCATGGGTGTTTGGCATCCTAGTGGAACACTGAGCCTTTCTCAGGGTGAGCTTTTTAAAAGCAAAATCCAGGGCTGGAGAGATGGCTCAGCTCTTCCAGAGGTCCTGAGTTCAATTCCCAGCTAACCACATGGTGGCTCACAACCATCTACAATGTGGTCTGGTGCCCTCTTCTGGCCTGCAGGTGTGTACATGCAGACAGAGCACTGTATACATAATAAATAAATAAATAAATCTTAAAAAAAAAATCCATATGCTGGGCTGGTGTACACACTTCAGTTACAAGAATGTTTAGCCAGAAGCAGAACTATAGAAGCCAAAAAACAAAAACAAAACAAAACAAAGCCAGTGCATTTAGAGGCTTCCTAGAACCATGGACTTTGATGGATGAGACCTTCATTTTCATTTTAGTAGATGATACAGTCTACGTGCTAAGTTTTACGGCCTAAATGGGACGTCTGCCATGGAGTCACCGGGCCTTCCAGATATGCCAGGGTTAAACAAAAATCTGAAAATTCAAAGCCAGGGACCCACACACGGTTTCTTCGCTCAGTGTAGTACTTCTCAGTTCCATTAATTTTCCCTACAGATTTCTTGACTGTATTCTTTATTGTTCAAAAGAATTCCATTGTGTAAATATACCATGTTTTCATTATCTGTTCATTAGTTAATGATCATCTAGGCTGATTCCATTTCCTGGCTATTGTGAATAAACCAGCAATGAGTATTAGTGTCCAAATATATCTACATGTAGGGTGTAGAGTTCCCTGGATTATATCCATGAGGTGTAGGTAGGCCATTTGGTAGTTTTACTTTTAGCTTTTTAAGAAGCCCCTGCACTGATGCCTATAGCAGCTGCCTCAGTTTACACTCCCGCTGAGGGTGGGTAAAGGTTCCTCTTTCCCACATCCATCCAGTATTTGTCATTTGTGTCAGAACAAACTCAAAACAAGAGACGCATGGTGAGCGATGCCTTTGGGGGGACTGTGAGAGAGGCCCCAGGAAAAAGAGGCAGAGGGCCTTTTACCTCAGGTACATTCTGTTCCCTGGATTGTTCTTGGTCAAGACTTCGTGCCTCCTCTGTTAAATATTTACATTCAATTTATAAGACACGTTTAGTCTTGTTGGATGTCAGAGCATAGCTATAGACGCCAATCTGGTCAGTGCACACTCAATCTGGGTACCAACTTCTGCCTTGGTTTCGTGATTTCCCACATATGCTCTATACTACGTGCCCAGAAAAAAAAAACAAAAAAACAAAACAAAAAACTGTTTAAATTGGCCTGTCCAGAGAAAGGTCTGGAAAAAGCTGCTCTGTTAATATTTAGTATATGCTTACTGATATTTATTTACATGTTTTTCCTGAACTCAATCTTCCTTGGATCGGTGCTTTCTTTATTACATTCATATATAAAAGCACATTGGAACTGTCTGTGGCATTAGGCTCTAGTCTGCACCTTTCTTTCAGGCCCTCAGATTCCAGGTTCAACAGAAAAGATCTGCATGGATTTGGGAAAAGCTGACAATTCGCTTCCTTGATAGCCAATCTAACTGGGGAGAGAAGAAATTACAAAGTAGTTTTGATTAGCATTTCTTTAATGGCTAAGGCTATTGAGCCCCTTTAAATATATTGATTAGTCATTTGAGTTTCTTCTTTTGAAAACTGTGTTTAGTTCCATAGCCCACTTTTTGATTAGGTTGTTTCCTTGGTTAGGATGGTTCCTTGTTTTTGAATTATTTATGTATTTTTCTGGATATTAATCATCTATTAGATTTATAGCTGGCAAAGATTTTTTTTGCCCTTCTTTAAACTGCTTCTCCACTTGATTAATAGTTTCCTTTGCTGTATAGACTCTTTAATTTCACAATCTTCTGCTTGTTAATTAATGGATGTAGAGAGAATATCTTGTGTATTGTATGGATGCATCACCTGTCAATTAAAAACCCTAAGGCCTATAGGAAAGGGTAGACTAGAAGGTGGGACATCTGGGAGGCAGAGAGGATTCTGGGAGAGAGCCAGGTGTATAAGATTCATCTGGGAATCCTTTAATCTCAGCACTTGGGAGGCAGAGGCAGGCAGATTGCTGTGAGCTCGAGGCCAGCCTGGTCTACATAGTGAGTCCAGGACAGCCAGGACTACGCAGAGAAACCCTGTCTCAAAAAACAAAAAACAAACAAACAAAAAGATTCATCTGTGAAGATGACGCATGGTCCCTGAGCACAGGTAACCAGCCACGTGGCAGAATGTATATTAGAATAAGTGGCTTATTTTAAGTTATGAGATAGTCTGAGAAAAGCCTAGCTATATGGCCTAGGTATTTGTAAATATATTTTGAGTCTCATGAGTCTTTATTCTAGGAGCTCGGGGCCCAGGGCAGGAGGGTGGCGTGCACCTGCAACAAATGGACTTGTTTTCTGAGTGACTGAAATTTTATTTGTAAAGTTTTTACCTGCCTCTATATCTTGAAGTGTTTCCTCCCACTTTTTCCTCTAGTGATGTCACAGTTTAGTGTCTTGCCTCCAAGTCTTTGATCTGTTTGGAGTTTATTTTTTAAACAAGGTGAGAGATAAAGATACAGGTTTACTCTACATGTCGATATCCAATTTCCGCGGCACCATTTGGTGAAGAGGCTGTCTTTTCTCCAGTGTGTGGCTTAAAAAAAAAAAAAAAAGTGCCTACAGCTAAGTAGGATTATACTCGGATTCCTTGTTCTATTCCACTGATTTGCATATCTGGTTTTGTACCGATACCGTGATGTTTTTATTACTATGCCTGGTAATATAATTAGAAAATCAGGTAAAGCGATAACTCCAGCCTTACTCTTACTGCTCAGGTTTGGCTTTGGCTCTCTGAAAGCTTTTATGTTCTAATCCATGAGCCTTGGAAGTCTCTTCTTCAGTAACCAGCGCCTTCCTCAGCTTCCTCCTTCAGTGTCGTAAACTTTGCAAGGTAGCAATCTTTCACTTCCTAGCCTAGGCTTGCTTGAAGCTATTGTGAGTGGGATTGTCTCTCTGATTTCCTCCTCAGTGCGTTCGTCACAGGCACCTAGGAGGGCCACTGATCTTTGTGTGTCAATTTCTTATCCTGCCTCTTTGCTGAAAGTGTTGATTGACTCTAAGAGTTTTCTGGTGTAGTCTTTCAGGTCTTCAGTATAGTACCTTGTCTTACTTAGGGTTTCCATCGCTGTGAAGACGCACCACGGCCACGGCAACTCTTATGAAGGAAAATGCTGAATTGAGGCTGGCTTACAGTTCAGACGGTTAATCCATTACCACCACGGTGGGAAGCGCGGCAGCATCCAGGCAGACATGTTGCTGGAGAAGGAGGCGAGAGTTCTACCTCTTGACCCACGGGCAGCAGAAAGGACTGTGTGTTACACTGGGTGCTGCTTTGGGCATAGCTTGAGCATATATAAGACTTCAAAGCCTGCTTCCACAGTGACACACTTCCTCCACCAAGGGCACGCCTACTCCACCAACACCACACCTTCTAATAGTGCCACTAAATGGGCCAACGGTTCAAACACGGGAGCCGATGGGGGCCAGACCTATTCAAACCACCACACACCCTGTCATCTACAAATTGGGAGACTTTGATGATTTCTTTCCTATTTCTTTTATTTTCTTCCCTTGCCTTAGCACTATAATCAAGAATTCAGTAAGTATACGGAATAGCAATGCAGAGTGCACAGCCTTGCATGCTCCTTATCCAAATGGAAATAATTTTAACTTTTTTATGTAACATGATGTTAGCTGTAGGTCTGTCACATACAGCCTTCATTATTTGAGATATGTTCTTTTTGTTTCTAGTCTTTTCATAGTTTTGTCATGAGGGAATGTTGGATTTTGTCAAAGGCTTTTTATTGTTTCTTTTGGTTTTTTAAGAAAGGGTTTCTCTGTATAGCCTTGGCTGTCCTGGACTCACTTTGTAGACCAGGCTGGCCTCGAATTCACAGAGATCTGCCTGCCTCTGCCTCTGCTTCCTGAGGGAAAGGCTTTTTCTTCATCTATTGATATGACCATGTGATTTCCGTCCTCAAGTCCATTTACATAACGTATTATATTTTGTTTTTTGTATGTTGAATTACCTCTGCAACTTTGGAATGAAGTCAACTTGCTCATGAAAAAGAAGTTGCATCTTATTTATATATATATTGCATTTGTGCATGTGTATATGTGTGTGGGGGGGCATGTGTTTGTGCCTATGTGCCACAACATGTGTGGAGGTCATAGAACAACTTGTTCAAAGAATCAATTCTCCTTTCCATCATGTGGCTCCTGAGGCTCAAACTCGGGGTTTCAGTCTAGACAGCAGCATTTTTACCTGCTGAGCCAACTCACAAGCCCATAATTAATATTTTGGCACATCCTTGAACTCAGTTTGAAAGTATTCTGAAGAGAGTTGTTTAATGTGTGTTCATCAGGAAGACTGGTCTGCGGTTTCTATTTTGTTGTATTGTTGTTTGGTTTTGGTCTCAGGGTAATAATCTTGGTCTCATATAAATGGAGCTTTGGAAGATTTCCTTTCTTCACTATTTTGTGGAATAACTTGAGTAAGATTAGCGCTAGCCCTTTAAAGTCGTCAGAGAATTCTGTAATGAACTCATCTGGGCTGGGTTTCTTTTAGTTGGGAGTTTTTATTAATTTGTTCTTCGATCTTGTTGCATGTTGTGTATCTGTTTAAATGGTTTATCACATCTTGGTTTAAGTTTGGTGTGTAATATGCCTTTAGAAATTCATGCATTTCGTTCATGTTTTTCATAAGCAAATTAGAACATACATTTTTCAGGTGTGTCCTTATGGTTTACAAAAGACACTTAATTAGTATCTCTGGTAATGTATCCATTTTACCTCAGCTTTTATTGGCTTGTGTCATTGCTCTGTCTCTTGTCGACTTCAGCTAGTCATGTTTCCATCTTGTTTATCTTTATAATTCTTTGTATTAAGAAAAAAACCTTCTTTTTCATTAATTTCTGCTCTGATCATAAGTGTTTCTCTATGTGTATTGCTTGTTCATATTTACCCAAGTTCCTATGGTAGAGCATTAAGCTAATTATTTAGAGCTGTTGTGATTTTTAAAACGTAAGCATTTATAACCCTGAGGCTCCCCCTTAGGACTCTGTTCATTGTATCCCATGGATTTGTGATTTTATTTTCATTCAGTTCAAGAAAAATTTTTATTTCCTTCTTAATTTCTTATTGAGTTACTCTGCATTCTTGAATGTGTTGTTTAATTTCCATGAGTTTGTGAATTTTCTGTGTTTTTCAAGCTTTACTCCACTGTATATTTTGAGACTATTTTGTGTCCTAACATATGATCTCTTTTGTTGAGCTGTAGAAAAATAATTGTTTATTATGCAGCATTTGGATAGAATGGAATGTTCTGTAGATGTACATATCTGTGTCATTTAACTCTGATGTTTCTCTCTCTCTCTCTTTCTCTCTCTCTCTCTCTCTCTCTCTCTCTCTCTCTCTCTCTCTCTCTTTTTTTTTTTTTGGTCAGGATGATCTATGAGTGATATAGCAGGCCACTGAAATCACTAATGCGTGTTTTGATGACTGTGACTTTCTATCCAGTACTATTTATTATGTAGACTTGGGTGAGCCTTTTTTTGTTTTGTTTAGTTTTTCGAGACATTGTTTCTCTGTGTAGCCTTGGCTGTCCTGGACTCACTTTGTAGACCAGGCTGCCTAGAACTCACAGAGATCCACCTGCTTCTGCCTCCCTGAGAGATTATATTTTTTAAAGTCAATATATTAATCTATATCTTTTGATTAGAAAATTGAGATTATTAATAGTCAGAGTTATTACTTAAAAGTGCAAATCAAGGGGCTGGAGAGATGGCTCAGAGGTCAAGAGCACTGGTTGCTCTTCGAAAGTTCCTGAGTTCAATTCCCAGAAACCACATGGTGACTCACATATAATGAGATCTGATGCCCTCTTTGGTCTGCAGGTGTACATGAAGGCAGAACACTGTATACGTAATAAATAAATAAATCTTTACCAGTCGTGATAGCACACACCTTTAATCCCAGCTGTCAGGAGGCAGAGGTAGGTGGATCGCAGTGAGTTCAAGGGCAGCCTGGTCTATAAAGCAAGTCTAGGACAGCCAAGGCTACACAGAGAAACTCTGTCTCAAAAAACCAAAATAAATAAATACATAAATAAATCTTTTAAAAACGTGTGCTTGTTGTGTGCTGGAGCATCTTCTGGGTATATTCCAAGGAGTGGAATAGCTGGGTCTTGAGGAAGCCCTATTCCCAGTTTTCTGAGATAGCGCCAGATAGATTTCCAAAGTGGCTGTACTAGTTTGCATTCCCACCAGCGACCAAAGAGTGTTCCTTTCTGTCCACATCCTTGCCAGCATGTGATATCGCTTGAGTTTTTGATCTTAGCCATTCTGATGAGTGTAAGATGGAATCTCAGAGTCGTTTTGATTTGCATTTCCCTGATGATCAAGGACGTTGAGCATTTCTTTAAGTGTTTCTCAGTCATTCGATATTCCTCTGTTGAGAATTCTCTGTTTAGTTCTGAGCTCCATTTCTCTATTGGGTTATTTGGTTTGGTGATGTTTAATTTCTTGAGTTCTTTATATATTTTAGATATTAGACCTTTGTCAGATGTAGGGTTGGTGAACATCTTTTCCCAGTCTGTACGTGGTCACTTTGTTCTGTTGACAGTATCACCTGCCTTACAGAAGCTTCTCAGCCTCATGAGGTCCCATGTTCATAGCAGCCTTATTCATAATAGCCAGAACATTGAAACAGCCTAAGTGTCTCTCAGTAGAAGAATGGATAAAGAAACTGTGGTGCATTTACACTATGGAATACTACTCAGATGTTAAAAACAAGGAATTCCCAAAATTTGTGGACAAATGGATTGAACTAGAAATGATCATAATGAGTGAGTTAACCCAGAAGCAGAAAGACTCAAATGGTATATACTCATATCTGGACACTAGCCCAAGGGACATGTCCCATGAAAGTCTTCACTTACCAGGAAAGTGGGACAGAGGGGAAGACATCCTATTGGGACTCTAGGTGAGAGAAGCAAGGGAGAATGGGGAAATAGAAGGATCCAGAGGGTCCTAGAAACCTACCAGAAGAACATTATGATGGACAGATCTGGGCCCAGGGGTCCTGCTCAAACTATGGCACCAGCCAAGGACAATACGTGAAGTAAACTTCGAACCCCTACCCAGATCTAGCCAATGGTCAGGACATTCTCCACTGTTGAGGGGAGAGTGGGGTCTGACTTTCACACAAACTCTGGTGCCCCATATTTGACCATGTCTCCTCGATGAGGAGGCCTGGCAGCACTCAGAGGAAGGATAGCAGGCTACCCAGAAGAGACTTGATACCCTATGAGCATATACAGGGGGAGGAGGTCCCCCTCAGTCACAGTTATAGAGGAGAGGAGTAAGAGGAAAGTGGGAGGGAGGGAGGAATGGGAAGATACAAGGGATGGGATAACAATTGAGATATAATATGAATAAATTAATAAAATATATTTTAAAAAGTCACTCAAAGTTTTATGTGACACCTGACCTTTCATAAATGAAAAACTAAATAAAACCATTATTTAAATTTTTTTTTTTTTGGTTTTTTTTTTTTTTTTTTTTTTTTTTAAAGGGTTTTTTTTTTTTTTTTTTTTTTTTTTTGGTTTTTTTTTTTTTTTTTTTTGAGACAGGGTTTCTCTATGTAGTCTTGGCTGTCCTGGACTCTCTTTGTAGACCAAGCTGGCTTCGAACTCACAGCGATCCACCTGCCTCTGCCTCCCGAGTGCTGGGATTAAAGGCATGCGCCACCACTGCCCGGCTTTATTATTTAATTTTTTTTTAAAGTGTGAATCAATTCCTGTAATTATGTTCACTTCTGTAATGTTTGGTGTTTTCCTGATCCTCACTTGGTTAACTTCTTTTCCAGTGTCTTCATTTTTCCTTGTATCCTCTTAGATATGCTTTTCCTTGCCTTCCTGTCTCGGGCATCAGTCCTGGTCTCCTCTGTAGAGCTGTGTTAGTGGTCATGGATTCTTTCAGCTTGCTTTTTATCACAGGCATTGTTCTTATGACAGTTTCAGTGAGTTTGGACGCTTGTGCTGGCATTTTTAATTTTTCAAAACCTGAAACATATTGTTTTGTGGCTTTTTGGGTTTTAAAGTTTATTGTTTGCTTGTTTGTTTTTGAGGCAGTTGTTACTTTGAAAGGCCTGCCTCTGTCTGCCACGTGGTGTTTCTCTCTTGCAGCTCTCGACACACTTTCTTAGTTCTGTGTACTTAGTGCTTTAACTATAATATGAGGTTGAGAATTTCTTTTCTGATCTTATTTGATACACATTATGGCATTTGTACCTCAATGGCTGTCTCCTTGTCTAGACTTAGGAAAATGTTTGCTATGATATTATAATATTGAAAATATATTCTATGCCTTTGTCATGGAGCTCATTTTGTACTGTGCTCATAATTAGATTTAGTCTTTTCATGGTGTTTCAAAGCTTTTGTGTGTTCTGTATAAACAACAACAACAACAAAAACCCAAAACCACCACCAACAAAATCACATTATTGTCCTTCACTGAATATATTACTTCCTTTACTTTGTCTTCAAACTCTAATAGTTTATCCTCCCCATAAGCCATGCTGTTGGGGTGGGGCTTCCACTAAAACTTTCATTTCCAGAATCATTTCAGCTTGGTTTTTCTTTTCTATTTCTCTATTGAACTTCACGTTCAATACTTCAGTACTAATGTCCTTATTTCATCCAGCTGTTTGTGTCCTTTTGGAATCTTTTATTTGCCTTTTGTTTTTCTTGAACAGACTTATCATACCCTTTTGAATTCTTTGTATGGAATTTGATGTAAACCATCTAACTGGGGTCATTACTCTGGGATTAGTAAATTTTGGAGGAGACAAGTTGTCTTTGTTTTTCATTTCACTTATGGTTTTGCCTTGGGATTTATACCTAAGGAGTGCGGGCGTGATGTTCCTGTAGACTGTGCACGGCCCCTAAGGAGTGCGGCGTGATGTTCCTGTGGACTGTGCACGGCCCCTAAGGAGTGCGGGTGTGATGTTCCTGTGGACTGTGCACGGCCCCTAAGGAGTGTGGGCGTGATGTTCCTGTGGACTGTGCACAGCTTGCCCTTGTTCACTCAGATGCTGATCTCTGCAGCCCACTCTCTGGACCAATCCAGACACTGTGTTGTGGTGTTTATTTTAAGTATCTCCTGTCTCAAGTTTGTGTAAACGTGTCGCCACTTGTTCTCTGTGTTGCCAATAAAAGCCAACTAGCCAATGCTGAACAATAACAGAGGACAGGGTAGGACATCCTGGTGAGGTGAAAAGAGGAGAAAGAGCAGGAAGGAGAGGAGAGATGCTTGTGGAGAGGACCAGGAAGCACCAGGAGGAATGAGCTGGACCTAGGATGTGAGCAGAAGCAAGTGTAAAGTGGGAAGCCAGACTGAGAGGAAACTATATTAGCACGGAGGGTTACGGTTACGGTGGAGTAATTACCACACAGCATTGTGCTCTAGGCTAATTAGATAGATGCTGCTCTCTCTGAGTAGCTATTTGGGTATAAAGCTGGTTAAGGAGTAACTGCTGATTGATTAAAATGATGCATCAATATTAAATATTAATAATCATTCAACATAAGGAGTTAGATTAATTTATTTTATTAAACTTAGGTCACTTTTCATCTTTCATTTGGAAGTGTTTGGGAGGGACTAGGTTGTGGCAGAGTTCGGGTGTCATTTTCCTGTTAGACTCTATCTCCAGACCTCCTGTGTAACCACAGGTGCCATCCTGGAACAGCTATGAAAAATAGAGTAACAGTTTCTAAACAACAGCAACAACAACAACAACACTGTTTTAGTTAGGGTTTCTCTTGCGGCAACAAAACACCATGACCAAAAAATAAGTTGGAGAAGAAAGGGTCTATTTGGCTTACTTTTCCACTTTGTAGTCCACAGAAGGAAGGGTGTGTATTCAAAACAGATCTGGATTTGTGGAAACTGTACACTCTTCCCTGATTTACAGTCTGAGCCACAGGTGAGCGTGTGAAGGGGAGTCTCTCCTGTCTGCTTGAAGTTTCAGGAAGGATCAGATGATACAAACTATCACTCAAGAGTTAAGTCCACATGGTACAGTACATCAAACTACCACAAGGTGGCGCACAAGCCTCGGCTATGAAAACCCTGTATCCGAGGTGGACGCTTCTGTGATCAGGTCTCCTTCACTGGATGGTTAGAGGAACAGCTGCGTGCCTTGTGGGCGATCTGGCTGATGTGTGGGGGTGGAGCTAAGAGGTTGAAAAGCCTGAATGGGGAGGAAAGTCAGGGTTCATTCATGAAAGTAATAACATCTATTGAGTGAGTACAACTGACATAGGCAGTGCAGGCCAGAATACTGCGGCACTGGGAGGCTGTTTGGTTCAACAGCTTTGTCTCTTTGATGTCATAGTCCACAAAAGGGATTCCACAGATTGGGACTGGGCCCCCTCTTCGGAGGGTGGCATGTGAGGGCTGGGTGAGTATTGAGTGAAACCATACCTGTTCAGTTTCTGTCTTGAGACGACCTGACCCCTGGTGTTTGTTTTTCCTCGTGGTTAAGTGTGTTAACTTGCTGCCCTGTCTCTTGGCAGATAGACTTGCTGTCTGCACTGGAGAGTACACAAGACTGTTCCCCACAGGTTCACTCAGGTCCTCCCCACCATACCCCGCTCTGACACCTGACCTCTGACCCCTGACCCCTGACCTCTGACCACAATCCTGCTTTGCCCTACCTTCATTATGCTCCCCCCCCATGCCCTGGACCCACACCACTCACCCATCTCCTCAGCTTTCACTTTTACCAATTATTCCCCACAATTTCCTTCATTTTCTACCCTCCATTTGCTATTACTTTTTCCTAATCGAATAAGATAAGCCAGCCAGCCTCTCGTATTCCACCTCTTTATCTGCATACCATCTTCTGTTTCTTTCCCACACAACATTACCAAAGTTTTGACATCCCAGGTTCTTAGCTCTGCTTGGGTTTCATCTGACATTCCCACTGTGTCACCCTGTCTTTTCCCTTTCGCTGCTGTTGTCACCTACCATAGTGCATTACAGACTTTACCTTGTGATCTTTGTAAACATAACTGAGCAGGCCCTTTTAGGACAGCTGTTTCTCTCATAATTTCCTAGACTATTTTTTTTGTCTATATGCTCTTTCCCCAGCAATATTCAGGATTATTTTTATATGGCTCCCAAAGCTGTATAATTTCTATAATTTTCTGCCCAAATAAGATATAGCTTTATGGGGCTGGAGAGATGGCTCAGAGGTTAAGAGCACTGTTTGCTCTTCCACAGGTCCTGAGTTCAATTCCCAGCAACCACATGGTGGCTCACAGCTATCTATAATGAGATCTGGTGCCCTCTTCTGGCAGGCACACATGCAGGCAGAACACTATGCATAACTAATAAATTAATCCTTAAAAGAATATAATTTTGTTTTAGTTTTTCTTCTCTTCTTAATCTCGCCATCCCTCCTCTTTTTCCTATTCCTATGTTTGAGACAAGGTTTCACTCGGTAGTCCCAGCTACCCTGAAACTCACTATGAGATCAGGCTGGCCTTGAACTCATGATGATCCTCTTGCCTCCGCTTCCCAAGTGTTGGGATTACAGATGGGAACCATCCCAAGAATCTCTTCTTTGTCCTTTGGGCCAAGTTTGTATCATAGGCAAATACTGCCACCAGCTTGTACAGGAGAGTCAGTTAAACAGAACCAGTCAGTTCTGAAGCAGTTCTGTTACAGTAAAGAAGTTCTTCAGCCTCTAACAGCAGGGGCGCCTCATTCATGCCCCTTCCATGAAAGAGAGGAGACTTGCAGGCCACAGGTGCCACTTCTCACATTGCTCAAGTGTGCCGCCCTCCAGCCGTAGATCCCCCAGGGAGAGCTTGCGTTGCTAATGTGTTACAATGCAGGTATAAGGAGACTCACAGACCTCTGTTAAGTGGTAAATTGGTTGCCACTGGATGGTTGCTGGTCTTAACTGGTTTGTCTAGGGCTCCCTGTTTTTCTGTCCCCTTGTCCTATGTAGTTTAACTTGTCGTAGGAAGCCTGGCAGCCTGCTGGCTGCTGCATCGCTCCCACTGGTTTTCCAATCAGTTTCACATCGATCGCTCCTCGTTATGTGGTGGTGGGGTTGTTGTAGTAAACCTACCACTGCTGTTTTGTCAAATGACATGTTATCAAATTACCTTCTAAATATTTATGTTTGTATTCACGGAACCAGCTTCCTCTTTGTCTTAGCTGGAGAGTCTGCGTTTTTGTAATGGGAAGCAATGAATGCAGAGCCTCAAAGCTGACCAAGGTGCTAAAAAACAAGTGACTGTAAGTGCTCAGGCTTAAATGAGATGTCGATATCAATTCCTGGCTCAAGGCCCAGGAGCATCACAGAAGAAGGGGCCAACAGAGTAGAGGAGGCAGAGACTAAGGAGAAGTGCTGTGTTTGGGGCATGGCATGGTAGCTGCCCCGGTGAACTCACTGCAGCTATGGTTACCTACACACGCTCTGCAGGAGATCGGAACAGTCATTAATCCCACCATGCATGGGAGGGCTCACCAGGCTTCACCTGGAGATGAGGAACTATTGGCAATTGATGGCTCCTGGGAAAGGGAGAATAAATTTCCTTTGCGGTGTGGCTACTATAGGTGCTAATTGAACACAGTTTGTTATGGTTCATTTGTTTGTTTGAAGAGCATATGAAGGGGCTGGAGAGATAGCTCAGTGGTTAAGAGCACTGACTGCCCTTCCAGAGGTCCTGAGTTCAATTCCCAGCAACCACATGGTGGCTCACAGCCATCTATAATGTGATCTAATGTCCTCTTTTGGCCTGCAGGCGTACATGCAGACAGAGCACTGTATTCATCATAATAAATAAATAAAAATATTTTTTTAAAAAAGAGCATATGAAGGCTAGGGGTTTCACATGTTCTGGGGTGGATGGTTATGATCATGACACATTGTGTATATGTATAAAATTTACAGAGAATAAAAAAGTAAAAAAAGATAAAACAAATTCTAGAGCACAAACAGATAGACCAGCTTTCAGTAGGAGCAGGCAAATGTCCTCTAATTATTTCAGAAAGGAAACTACATACCAAGGAAGGTTCATTCTTTTGCTTAGACAGATGAGTGGGTTCTAGTTGGTCTGGAGGCAAGTGTATGCTGCCGGTATCAGTGAGAGCTGGGAAAGAAAGGGGCTGCTAGAGGCCCATAGGTGATGGAAGAATGCTAGATTTTGGTGTTAATTGTTAGGGATAATGCCCACTGGTTCCAAAGTACCGTGTAAAAATTTACACAATAAGGAATGTTTTGTCCATAACCTGGACAGTTGTGTGTCTCTTTATTAGCAGCAGTTGGGAGAGGGCGCTGAAAATGAAAGTCAAGACTCAGTGTGTCTCATAAGAGAACACAGAGCACGGGGATTAGAATTTTGCTGAATGTATGTGCGGGGTGGAAAGGATGTAGGCTGTTCATGCTAGGGGGACGAAAGTGCGCAGAGAACTCGGAGACAGGCATCTTCTGGATGTTTCTGAACGTCTAAATTGGCTCCCGCTAATCCGTTAACCTGCTTTCCATCTGCAGGTCAGCAGAGTTCCGTGACTGTGGGGGTAGGGATGGGGCTGGATTTCAATCACCGTCTGCCTCCAACTGAGCACTGAGCGGGCTACAGTTGATCCTACACACGGTTAAAGAGAAGGGGAGAGAAACAAGTACTGTCAGAAAAAGTTATCCAGTGAGGTAGCTAACAAAAAAAAAATCCAAACCAGAACTAGATAGCAGAGCAGGGATGCCACTCAGCATTTCTAGGTAAGAAGACGTAAAGGAACAGTGAACGGCGATTAAAAACCTATCTCCTTTCTTGTATTTTTCTCACAGAACGCAAATAATTCTGGAAATGCAGAGAAAGATTCTTCAACAACTGCATCACAAAGGTAAGAAAGTGAGTCATTTCAGTTAACTGATTTTGCTGGTGCTATATGGGTTACAGAGCCCTAGGATGCGCGCATTAAAAACTTCCTCAGTCCTGAACTAAAGGAAATAGGGGCCAAGATGTGAGAATCAAGGACCGTGCACGGCAAGACTAAAAATCAAGCAACTAGAAAAAGATAAACCAAAACCCCAAGAGAGACATCAGGAATAACAGGGTGTTTAGAGTCCAGACCCTGTGCCCCGCCCCGCCCCGCCCGCCCCGCCCCTCGCCCCGCCCCGCCCCTGCCCCTCCCCTCTGCCCTGCATCCAGTAATGATAGGAGGCATGGCTAATGCCAGGAGCGAGAGCTGAGCCCTCCTCTAGAAGACACTGGAAGCTAGTTTGACTCCTTCTGAATCTTGGCATTAGTCATTGCCCATTGCAAGAAGCAGCTTCTCTCACCGCACTAGTCTGTGGGTATAAATAAAAAATGCTTAGAAAGCAGTTTTACTACTTAGCAAACCGCCTGTAGAATGACTCCCACCCCAACCCCACCGCCAGGACTTGTGACGACGCTTTAGCCTTAGGTTCACAGTACCAGGCGTTGGATTCCCTACTATGGAGCAAGCCTCAAGAAATGCAGAAAAGTACTCTAATCCTGACCTGTTAGTGCCCGGCTGGTGCTCTGGAGAGGTCCAGGGTCGGGTCTTTGGTGCTGGATGCGGAGGATGACCTTCCAGTCCGCTTCATCTCTTGGGGCCGGAGCTGATGGCTCAGGCAACCGATCAGGACTGAAAGGAAGAAGACGAAAGGGGGGAAAAGAGCCCAAGGTTTCTTTTCTAGGGACTGGCTGTACTGTGGCTGAGAACTTAAACGGACCACAAATGTCCTATGGCTGAGGCTGTAAAAGCGGCTTCTGGCTATAAACTGCACGGGGGTCATAAAAGGAGGCTCTTTGATCTGTAGATAGGCCTCTTTGCGGAGATCTCCGATAAGTTGGTGTAAACTTAGACTGGGTAAAAAGCCCTGAATCTGCTAACTTATTTGTGAATCTGCAGCGAAGTAAGAAATAAGAGAGAGATAGAAAATAAACCACTCACACACATACACGCAAGAGAAAAGGTGGATGGAATTAGGCATCTTGACTTCAACTGCAGTCAGGTTTCCCAATTTTTCCAGCACATACATTGAAGAGAAAAGGATGAAGAGAAGAGGTGGATGACGTCAGGCATCTCCACTTCAACTGAAGTTGCGCTTCCCAACCTTCCCAGCCCCGTTTACTGTAGAAGACCGTACTTATACTTCTGAGAAAAGGGAATTACCTCATAGTCAAAAGAGTACAATTAATCACAAAAACAGATGACTTCTAAAATATAACAGGTTACATGTTTTAAGTCTAAACATTTCTTATCTATGTATCCATTACATAAGTTCATGGTGAGTTCAGAATGACAAAGGTTGGCAGGGTCTAAGGTTAATAGGGTCTGAAACTTACAAGAGTATACAACTTATCAGTTAGGGCAGACCTGACTATACATTATCCAGCTATCTCTGAGTTCATTATGCGCTCAGGACAATATTTTTTTTTTCTGTCTTTCATTCTAAGAAACAGAGTAAATTCAGACATATGTAGGCAGCTTCATTCCACTTAGGTCATGAGAAGTTTAAACAAATTTGCCCAATTTATGGTGAAAATACCAGGATTCGTGGTGCCGTCTGCAGTGGAGGCTTATCTGAAACCACAAATCTGCTAGTAGGTTATCCTTAGTGAGGCATCTGGAGGTCCACAAAGGTATTTATTGCAGCTATAAACTAACTTTAACTTATAAAGTTATTTGAATCGAATCAGCAATTCCATAATCAGGGATTAATTCATCTGAATAACAAACAGTACATCTTCAATAAGATCCTGTAGGAAGTTTGCTCAATCAGAGCTGGTCAGTGCTCAGAAAATAACAGTTCACACCAATGCCAGATGTATTTATTTTTGGTTTTTTTGAGACAGGGTTTCTCTGTGTAATCTTGGCTATCCTGGACTCGCTTTGTAGACCAGGCTGGCCATGAATGTAGTCCTGGCTGTCCTGGACTCACTTTTGTAGACCAAGCTGGCCTTAGACTCACAGTGATCCACCTGCCTCTGCCTCCCTGGGTGTTGGGATTAAAGGTATGTGCCACCATGCCCGGCTCTAATGCCAGATTTTAGAGAGAGGCAGCAAAGCACAATTGACAGGGTAGTCAGAGGTTGGAAGCAATTCTGGGGTACATCACGATATACACCTTGCAAATACTGGATCACCTCCAGAGACCTCTCATGCCTACTGGACTTCCCCAAACCAATGGCTCCTGACAGCATGTCAGAGGCTGGAAGCAGTTTGGGGGTGCAGCCTGGTATAAGACCTTGCAAACACCAGGTCACCTCCTAGACAGCCCACATGCCTGGTGAGCTCCCTTAACATGGCGGCTCTTGGCACTGACCCTGGGATTTTCATTTAAAACTTAGGCGTGGCCGTGCACTCCTTTAATGCCAGAACTGGAGAGGCAGAGGCAGGAGGATCTGAGTTCGAGGCCAGCCTGGTTTACATAGTGAGTTCTAGGGCAGCCAGGGCTACATAGAGAGACCACGTCTCAGAAAACAAAGCAAAACAAAAACAAAAAAAAGACAAAACCAACAAACAAAAACCCCAAACCAAAACAAAGCGATGGCTTCTGGAAGGAGCCAATCATCCAATCAAACAAGGCACCTCTGTTCAAATTCTCTTAAAACTCTACTTTCTAGTTAACTAATAAATAGGGTATTGGGTTTCTATATGACTTTTCCTCCTGCCCTTAGCTTTGTTAGCTCTTCCCTCACCTTCTCCTTTCCTTATCCCCTGCCTCCACCCCCCAGTTTTAACTCCTCAACTCTCCCTTCACGTCACACATGGTTTTACTATCCCTCCCATCTTTGGTATCTCCCCTCCCCCACTAGGTTCTCTTCTTGCTCCCTGGCCTCTGGAAACACTCTATCCAACTTAAACACAGGAATCTAAAAACTTGAATGGAGGGTCTGCACACAAAAGGGAAACAGAGGGCGTTCGCGTTTCCAGAACTGGGTTGCGGCACTGTGTAGAGTATTTTCCAGATCCGTCCATTTTTTTTTCTTTTTTTTTTTGCAAACGTCATAACTTCCCTTTTATGTACTGCTGAGGAAAACGTTTTCATCACCCACTGATCAGTTGATGGAGGCTGATTTCATTTCCCAGTAACTGCCAATGGAGCAGTAGTGATCATGACGTGCAAGTATCTCTGGTAGGAGATGGAGTCTCTTGGGTGTGTGACAAATAGTGACACAGTTGGGTCATATGGTAGTTCTATTTTTAGCTTTCAGAGTCTTCCACATTGACATCATAGTGTCAGCACCAATTTACACTGTCCGCAGGTTCTCAACATTTGTTGTCATCTTTTTTTTTTTTTTTTGTCCTTTATGGTAACCATTCTGACTGGGGTCAGATGGAACCTCACAGTAGTTTTCATTTGCATTCCTATGATGACTAATGATGTTGAGCACTTTTAAAAATGTTTCTTAGCCGTTTGTGCTTCTCCTTTCTGAGAGCTCGCTGTTCAGTTCCGTAGCCCCGCTTTCCCGCTTCATGCTTAGCTGCGTTAGCTCTTTGCCTGCTAGTTTTGCATCGGTTTGTCCTTGTTTTCCTAAGGCCTTGCACTGCATCACTGGGTGATATAGCTCAGCTGTCTGTGAGTTTGCGATATAGGCACGTAGAGCTGCAGTAAATGTCCCTCTTAGGACTGCCTCCATTTTGTCCCTTAGGCTTCCTATGCAGTGTTATTTAACTCTAGGACGTTTATATTTTTTTCCTCTCTTGACTTTAGTTCTCGGTTTACTGTTGCAGTCGCCATGTTTCCCAGCCATGATAGCGATGGACTTCTGTCCCGCTGGGCCTGTAAGCCCAAATAAACCCCTCTTTCTGAGTGCTTTGATCGTGGTATTTTATAACCAAAATAACAAAGTAACTAATATAGAGGCCTTTCCTATTTGGTTCTAACCATCTTATCATGAGTCCAGAAGGAAGGTTTTTATTTTATTTCATTATAATGTATTCACACTACATCCCGATTGTGATCCCTTCGCTTGTATCTTCCTGTTCCCTCCCTCCCTCATCCTTCCTGTTCCCCTCCACTAGGATCTCTGACAGGTGGGGTCCTCCTCCCCCACCCTCTGACCACAGCCTATCAGGTCTTATCTGGATAAGCCTGCATCCCCTTCCTCTGTGTTCCCACAGGGCCTTTCTGCCAAGGAACTGTGATAAAATCTTGGGCACCAGAGTTTGTGTCAGAGGCAGTCCCCTGCTCCCCTCCCCCACTTGCCCCTGTGGAGAATGAGCTGTCCATCGGCTACATCTGGACACGGGGTGTGGGTCTCTGCTTACAGTGGACTTGGTTAGTGCATCACTTTGTGCATGTCCCCCTGGGTCCAGATCTACCAGCCTTGATAGTCTCCTTGTGGAGTTCCTGCATCTCAGGCCCTTCCCTCCCCCCAACCTTCCATCCCCCAACTCTAACTCTTCCATACAACCTGCAGCTCTTCGCCCAGAGTCTAGCTGTGAGTCCCAGTATCTGTCCCAATTTCCTGCTGGGTGGAGTCTCTCAGAGGACATCTATGTTGGGCTAATATCCACTTATAAGTGAGTACACACCATGCGTGTCTTTCTGGGTCTGGGTTCCCTCAGGATGATTGTTCCATCCATTCACATGTAAATTCCAAGATTTCTTTGTTTTTAATAGCTGAATAGTATTCTATTGTATAAATTTTATTATTAAAAATCATTAAAGAAGCCGGGTGCAGTGGCGCACACACCTGCAGTCCCAGTACTCAGAGGAGCAGAGGCAGGGGGATCTCTGTGAGTTCCAGGCCTACAAAGTGAGTCCAGGACAGCCAAAGCTACACAGAGAAACCCTGTCTCAAAAACAAGACAAAATAAAACAAAATTATCACAGAGCTATGAAAGTAACTCTGTCATAAAAATACTTGCTGACTTAAGGTCTCCAGAACTGCAATCATTGTGGTGGTGTGCACCTTTAATTCCAGCATTTGGGAGGCAGAAGCAGACAGAACTCAGTGAGTTTGAGGTCTGTCTGGTCTGAGAGAGTGACCTGTCCATCAGGTGAAACTCTGTGTTGAACAACAACAACAAAAAATCATCAGAACCCATGTACACAAAACAAAACAACAAAAAACAGGCGTGGTGGTGCAATCTTGTAATTTCAGTTCTGGGGAGGCAGAGATAGACAGATCCCAGAGGCTCACCCTAGTCTAATTAGTGAGCCCCAGGCCAATGAGACCTCCTGTTTCCACACAGGGCGACTGGACTCCAAGGGATGGCATCCAGGGTTGACCTTGCTCTTCACATGCACTTATACCCACACATGCAGGAACCCACATGAACACATGTGTACACACATGCACACAACATAGACCATTTCAGCCATCATGTCCCTATAGATTATTCCTCATTTTATAATGGAACCATGTACAGGTGACCCACTACTACAGAATCATTTATGACAATAAGAATTTCCAGTCAGTCTTGTTGCAGATATTTTTGGGATTTTTACAGCTAGCCACTCCCACAATGTTACTCTGGCCATTAACAACTTTGACCATTAGTTAGTGACCTTGTTAGAAGCAACGGATTGGCAAGGACTGTAAAACCCTTGAAGCGAATGCTGCAGGTTCCTTTCTGAGGTGCGTGGCATCTTTTGCTTGAGGTACCAATTCTAAGATTCCCCCACAAGTAGCCTACTTCATCTCTGTTCCTTAGGTGGGAACACTGAGGCTGGGGTCTCCCAAAGCCACATAGGCCTGGAGCTTACACATTTTGAGCACCAGCTTTGCTTCTTTGACTGCTTGTCTTGAGATTCCCTCTGCCCGCTCTGGCTTTGGTGTAAGAAAGATGTCTGCAGTTGTCTCCTGGCCTTTGGTACGAAAACGCAAACTCTGTTCTTTGTGGGCTCTGTTCTGGGCAGCTCCATTGCACTGGGTAGGTCATTTGCCCAGAATTCACCAACTATGCTGTTTATTCGAAACAATGAAAGCAGGCTTTGTAAGGAGTTAGTTCTAATGTTATAGACTCAACAATGCTTCATTATTTATAAATTTGCTACTGTTGGGTACAGGAGGCCGTAAGGGCCAGCTCCTGGCACCGAGAAGGATCTCTGGTATGAGTCAGCCAAACCGTAGCTGGCATCGGGTATCTTGGGGCTAGCAATCAGCACAAACTGACTAACAACTAATGTCTGGGGAACCATAAAATAAGCAGTGATGTTTATTACTACTACTGTTTTTTAAAAAAATAATAAAAGTGTCACTCTTATGTGATTCTGTATAAATATGGCCTTGAGATCAGAGGCCTGAAACTTGCCTTTGCGTTTGCCAGCCTGTGTGCCTGTACCTATTACCATGTGGCCTGTGTCCACCCTCCTCCCCACCCACCACCATGGTGTGTCATGCCTGTGTGTGCTCGCTGGCAGCTGCCTACATAGCAGCCTTCATATGGAGTAAATGAAGTATGTCTTAACTGCCAGATCCATTCAACCCCTGCCCCCAATGCCCCCCTTCCCAGCCTCCCATGACTTGGCACCTCCTGGCATCAGAGCGATGACCATGACAAGATGACCACATTGATACATTCCAGATGCTCCAGGACTTGAAATGTTTTCTGCTGCTGAGTGAGGCAGAGGGGGGAGCCCAGCTCCCAACCCAGTGTGACCCTGGGCAGTGCCAGTTGTGGCTAGAAGGAAGGACTTTCATTGGGACAATTAATAAAGCAGTACAACAATAGCTCTTTGAACGATGTTCTGTTTGAGAAGAGTTATGTTTGCGATGCCTCCCCACTGCCACGGTGAGCCCGTCTTTGGCAGGAGAGCCACTGCCTCTGGTGTACACAAGGTCACAAGTCACAGCTGACTCTGATGCTAAGAACATCTCTGAGTTCCAGGATCTAATTCCTGGTGTCCTTCCTGCTTTTCCTTTCTCAGTCTTTGGTTTCTTTCTTTCTTTCTTTCTTTCTTTCTTTCTTTCTTTCTTTCTTTCTT
>OU015751.1:123273072-123291342 GCA_907169655.1 Acomys percivali | reverse complement strand
TATACTATACTACATTGTACTATACTATACTACATTGTACTATACTGTACTATACTATAGAGTATCTTTGCAGAAAATATCTCAATTTACTACCCTGGCTATTTCTTTGTGCTTCCACCTGAGAAATGTTTAAATACTTGGCACACATCACTGAAACTGCTTTCCAAGAAGATAGCACTAACTTGTACTCTACTCACTTGACTTGATAATTTCCTTCCCATACGTTCAACCTTATTGGTATTTTAAAACAAGCTAGAAGACTGCTTTTACTAAGTTGATACATTTTTAAAAACTAGGAAATTGGACAGGTTGACTCCTGACAACACCCAGCCTATCTCAAAGAGGATGATGAGCATCAAAGAACCTTCTTATGGAGATGGCTTCAAATGTGGCAAACCAGCTGCTGGGCAAAGGGACCTCATTTCTACCACAGACAGAATTCTGCTTTAAAAAAGCGCAAGCTTGGATGCAGGCAGAGTTGACGGCCAAACTCTGCCAAGACAGGGTGAGCAAGTCCTCAATAGTTCCTGCCTCACAAATATGTCTGTCAGATACATTGGGCCAGAAGGCTAAAGAAGATGCTCCAACATAATAGAGAGTTTTGGGTGACTATTCAGGTAGAAAACTGTCTCTGTCATCTTTTCATTTGGAAAGCCACTAACCTGCACTCCTGGCATACTCGGATAATCAAGTTTATTCCTTCTCGAGTCTCTAAGGGAGTTGAAGACCAGCTAGCTTACTTTTACAATGAAGCTTAATTGTTTAGGAGTTAGGTGTTTTTAAATGTAGATAGGTGTTCTAAGTTGATAATGACAATATGTGATGGAAGTTGAGTTACATTAAGAAATTTAGACATACCAAGATAGGAAAGATGTCTTCTTCAAGGCTGTCAAATACAAATAGCCAAAACACCAAGAATGTAACATTTATTTAATTCCTGATTGTGTCATGGTTCTTCTTGCTATAGGTACTCTATCATATATGTGTGTAATAATATAAACGTATATGTAAAAAAAAAGATATATGTTTTAAAAGAGTAGGAAACTGGCTTACTGATTAAAAGTACTGGCTGCTTTACCCCAGCACCTGTGTCGTGTGGCTCACAGCCAATTGTAACTCCAGCTCCAGGTTGCTGGTACCCTCTTCTGGTCTTCAAGGGTATCCTCACATGTGACGCGCACTCATACACACACACACACACACACACACACACACACACACACACACAGATACACATTTAAAAAAGTATCTTAAAAAATCAAAACTATTTTGAATTTGCTTTTCCATGAAGATTTCGTGTGTGTGTGTGTGTGTGTGTGTGTGTGTGTGTGTGTGAGACGACTTTTGATTATTGTAACAAATGATGTATGAGAAAAGCTTCTTTTGGCTCACAGCTTTCAGCATTTCAGCACATGGTGCATGGCCCTTCGCTTCTGGGCCTGTGCGTGAAAGACATCATTGCAAGCACACACGTCAGAGCAAAGTGCTCATGTTATAGACACTGAAAGGCAAACAGTCCCATTCCCCCTTGAACAGTCACATAGTATCGCCCATCAGGTTCTGTCTCTTGAAGTTCCACTACTTCTCAATAATACCATGGACCAGCTACCAAGCTGTTGCCACACGGGACCTGGAGGGACATTCCAGATCTTTAGAAACATAGTTATTGGCCCTTAGTATAGCCTCCTTCATGGATTTATTTTGATAAAGTTGCTGATAAGCTTATGATCCCCCGCCCCCTTTCTCAGAGAGAGATCTTGTTTTTTTTTTTTTTAAAGATGATTTTTTTTTTATCAGATAGAATTATTCATTTACATTTGAAGGTAGAATTTGAAGAACTGGCAGCTGGGAGCAGGCTCAATTTATTTATTTACTTATTTATTTACTTACTATGTACACATTGCTCTGCCTGCACATACACCTCTATGCCAGAAGAGGGCACCAGAACACATTATAGGTGGGAATTGAACTCAGGATCTCCGGAAGAGCAGCTTAACCTGTGAGGCATCTCTCCAGCCCCAAGCAGGCTGCTTGCCACGTAAGCTTGGGGACAGCAGGAGTTCAGATCCCCAGCGCCTGTGTGAAAACCAGAGCTGGTGACAGTTCTGTAATCCCAGTAACTAGGGAAACAAAGATGGGAGGATCCGTGGCCATTGCTGGCAGTCAGTCTTTAGCTGAACTGATGAATTCCAGGTTCAGTGAGAGAGCTTGTCCTCCCAAATAAGGAGACTGGCTAAAGACGACACCTGATCTCAACTTCTGATCTCCATGTGCCTATGAGCACCTTTAATGGCCCCCACCCCCCACCCCCGCACCCCAAAAGAACACAAAGGCTGAAAGTGGAGAAGGGCAAGTCCTTGTGTTTTAGGTTTCCTAAAATATACTTCTTCTAAGAGATATAAATTAAATGGAAAAAAAAAAAAAAGATATTGAGCTGGGCAGAATGCCAAGAGGAGGGGGCTGATGTTTGGCTTCAGAAAACATATTATAAGCCGGGTGTGGTGGCGCACGCCTTTAATCCCAGCCCTTGGGAGGCAGAGGCAGGCGGATCGCTGTGAGTTCGAGGCCAGCCTGGTCTACAAAAATGAGTCCAGGATAGCCAAGACTGTTACACAGAGAAACCCTGTCTTGAAAATCCTAAAAAGCAAAAACAAACAAACAAAAACATATAGCTCTTCCTGGGCCGTTGCTAAGCTTGAGAGTACCACTCTGTAGTTATGGTATTCAGAAGAAAACAGAAAATAAAACCCACCCGTAACCAACTCCGCTCAGGGTCTCCAAGGTAAGACAGAAAAAAGGAAGAAGAGAGCCAACAAAAGACACTGATCATCGGGTAATTTAATTAATCGACTTTTAATTCAAAGTCCCCAGCAAGCCACATAGGTAAACACTAAGTGGCCTCACTGGGCTGCTGAGCTCTCTGACTTTCCAGATGTCCTGTTTTTACTTCCTCCTGTGGTCTTTCGGAAGTCCTCCCCTCCTTCACAGGGCTCCATGGCTGCCACCGCCGGGCCGCTTTTGGTCCCTGAGCTCAGGCCTTCCTCCTGCTCCTCTATGGCAGACTGCTCCTGTTCCTCTGGGGGATGTCTGTCTTCCTGGATGGACAGCACTACCTCCTCGGGCACTCTGCGGCTCTCCCCGGGTGCTGCCGGATTCTGAGGACCTGGATGGTTGTTGTGACTTCCATGGGGGTCTACCTGACTCTGGGACTCCCCTGTCACTTGTGGTTCACCTGTCCCCGAGCTGCTCTTGCCTACCTCTGGAGCGAGGCTGTTGGGAGTCTCACAAGTGTCCTCACCACTCTGTGCGACTGGTAAAGCCTCACTGTGGTCCTCCTTCCAGACTGCCTCGTCAGGAGTCCTAGCGGCCCTGTGGCTTTTGTCTTGAGGCTGCTTCTCAGGTGGTGCCAGCTCTTGGGACCTTTCTTTTGTTCCCAGTGTCTCTTCAGCGGCAGGGCTGTTTCTGTTGATCGCAAGTGCAAGTGCGGTGTCTTCCTCATGGGGTCTTGCCTCTTTCCCTGAGTTGGATTCTTCCGTAATTGTAGAAAGATTCTGATTTACATCTTCAGAGCTTGGATCCTGCACACCAGAGCCCTTTTCAGCACTAGCACCCTTTTTGCTCCACGCTCCCGGGAGTTCCTTACACTTCTCATCCTGCGTTTGGGTTTCTGGTGCTGGGGGTCTGGTTTTTCTTTCGGGTTCGTCCCACTCCTCCTCCCTTTGGTCTCTACTAGACGGCTCTGAAGCATTTCGGCTCTCACTTTGAATGGACCAGGACTGGTCCCGCGTTTCCTGTGTTATTTCATGTGCGGGCAATGCCTGGGTCTCGGGTGTTCTGCTGTCAGCCTTCCGCTCCGCTAAACGTGCACCTTCAGGTGGTACTCTGCCGGCATCCTTTCCTACTTCTCCAGCCTCAGATAGTCCAGTATCATCCACAGGCTCAAACACTTCCTGTGTCTCAGCTGGTTTCCCAGCAGCAGCTTCTAGAGGCTCTGAGGCAGCTTTGCCTTTTTGCGGGAATGGAGCTTGTGTTGTAGCAGCGCCTTCCTCATCTTCTGATGGCCTCTGCGCCACGTGGTCACTTATCTTGGTGTCACTTTGCTTCCTGGCTGGTTTTCCTCTTTCTCTGGGGATCACGTGGGTCAGACTGCTGCTCTGTTTGGAGCCTTCTACTGGTGTGTTTCTCTTAAATGGGACTTCGTCGTCACCTGTTGCTGGCACCTCTTGTGCAGCTTCCTGACAATTCTCTTCTGGCTGTTGGGTTTCAGGGTCACTGGGCTCGGTTGCCTCTCTTGGCAGGTTGTGAATCTTAACGTCTTCCTGTAGGCTCATCTTAGTGTGTCCATCCGCCTCACCTTCTTCATTCCTGGGCTGCACTGATGGCGCCATTTCGGATGGAAATTCCAGCCTTTCTTGAGCTGGCCCAGCCCCCACTACCTGATGGCTCCCTCCAGGGATTTCCTGGAAATCCTCAGCACCCATCTTCTCTGATTTAGACATCACTCTTGGTTCTGAATTTAGTAATGATATGTCAAGATAAAAGAGATTCAGTAAGCTGAAGATGGCAAGAAGAAACTCCTCAAAACTGATGGTGCCATCTCTGTCAATATCCAGGAGGTTCAGCTTCCTCTCCACAGCCTGAAAGAAATGCGGCTGCATGCAAACACAAAGAAAAGTCAGTTAGTCACAGGCGGTCCTGTGCTCTCAGTGTCTTCAGGCCTCCTGAGAATTTTTTTAAAAGTTTTAACTTTACTTCTCTTAACAGCGAAATTGCCTTAAACACTGAGGACCCATCAATTCTGGGTCCATATTTTCATCTTAGCACCAAGCTTAGCACTGGCAGAGCTAAGGCTTTGCAGCTCTGTGCAGAGGTCTGCCTCAGTGAAGCAATAGTTGTGTAATGGAAGCCTCCCTTTTTCTGCATGACTGACTACACAACTGCAGAGAACAGGTACCTGGGGCGCAGGTATCCAAAGGTCAGTAAAAGCAGAGCGGGCGGCTAGCCAAGGGCAGATGGACAGGCAGAGCTGCTGCTCAGCCTTTGTGGGCTACTGAGTGGCACATGGGGTAAGAGCGGGCTCCTCACCTGAAGGAAGTTCCCGACTTCCCCCTCAAGGAGCTGCCTCAGCTCTCTGTGGGTCAGCGTTGCCTTGTTACCATCCTCACTGGCATACTTGTGGAATGTCTCAATGACACAGAAGATGCCACTCAGGAACCGAGACATCTTCACAGACTCAGAGGGGGCTGCAAGAAAGAATAGGGGCTGGAGAGATGGCTCCACAGTTAAGAGCATGTGCTCTTGCGCAGGAAGTGCCTGGGCTCTGCCCCAGTACCCACAGGGCAGCTCATAATTATCTGTAATTTTCAATTCCGAGAGATACAATAACTTCGTCCTGGCCTTGGACACCAAGGTAGCTGGGTGCACATACACACATGCAGGCAAAGCACTCGTGCACATAAAATACAAATAAATAAACCTTCAAAAAGAACAAGGCAAAAAACAAAACAACAACAACAACAACAACAGCAAAACCCAAACCAAACAAAAACAAAAACAAACAAACAAATAAAAAGAACAAGTCTCGCCTCTCAGGATCGGTTCTCTAGGAAAGGCAAACTGAGGTCTCCCTTTCTCTCCTGCCTACACCTAGCCACACTGCCTGCTATATTCTGTATATTAAATACTTTATTTGCATTCAGAGGGGTGTTTAGTTTTACAGAGGACGTTGTAGTATTAGAATAGACACTTTATTCTATGCTGCAATAAAAAGCAGCACTCATAAGTTTAGGGGACACTTTAATTTCAAGAACCGAGGGGGGTGGGGAAAGGAAGGAAAAAGCCTAAGTTAAGCCTAAATGCTAACACACACAAATGAAGCCAGCAGAGGGGGGTTAAACCGCAGAGAGCGCCACCTGCTGTCCTCTCCTGGCTCAGCCTAACCTCATCTATAGAGAAAGATATCACGCTCAAGTCGATAAAGTTTTGGAAGGAAGAGAGGACATGTTCAGAATCGAGCCTGTGTAACACGGCTGTGTGTGTGTGTGTGTGTGTGTGTGTGTGTGTGTGTGTGTGTGTGTGGTGTTTTTTTCCCAACTGACATAGTCCCATGAGCACTAAGCGGTAAAACCAAGTCCTGACCCTCCCTCATTAGCTAGCATTTAAACTAATTTAGCTTTGCGTCTTAATGTAAATCTGAGTCCTGTGTCTTATTAAAATATATATATATATATATTTTTTTTTTAAAGGAAATGACTGGAGTTTTATTATCAGACTGTGTCTTGCAGGACTCTCAGCATTAGCATTCTAAAAGGGGGCTGGCTTTCCCCTGAGCCACCTGCACCATCTGCGCATTCTCAGGCAGGTCTCGCGCATTCCCCGGCAGGTCTCACGCATTCTCACGCAGGCCAAGCAAAACAAGCAGCCCTGGAGACCCTAGGCATGCTCAAGTCTGTGAGACTTACCTTGTTCAGGAGTGAGAGCAAGCCGAAAGGTGGAGCAGCAGGCTGTGAGCCATTCGGCACTGGGACCTTTTTATGGAGCCTCTAATTGCTTAGTTAGAAGGAGACACCCTCTGGGGGTAATGACCTGATTCGTCACCACCGAAGCCAGTCTCCCCTCCTTCTCTGCCTTCAGCTCTCACGGCTGTTGGTCCCTCCTTGAGGTAGCTTCCTGTCTTATTAGATTCATCACCAAGGCGAGGAAAGAATCTCCGTTCCACTGGCTGATTTTTGTAGGTTATAATTTTGAAGTATTTTCGGGGCTTCGGGGTGGCAGATTTCTTGTTTTCTTGCAGTTTCTCTGCTCTTAACCCCAGGACATAATTATGTTCTGGCTGACAAATCACGAGGCTGGCAGAGACCTCTGAAATCATCTGATTCCTCCCTCTGCCTGCATTCTGACCTCTGTTTGACTTAACCCTGAGAGAGGGGTGTCAGTCACGTATTTAAAATGAAGCCCTGATTAATCACGGGGAAAGGTTGAAGATGCTGGTTGATTCAGCTATTTTTCACGTTCTGCTCTCCTTGCCCATAGGCCAAGTTGGAAAACAACAGTTTCTTGTTACATAGCCAAAACCTTGCTTACCCAAGATGATGCTATTTTTAAAATAGGATTTGACATCTGCCTTTAAAGGGCATTTTTTTTTTTAGTCGTGTATGGAACTCAGACATGAGTCTTCTCTCCGTAATGGGGGGAGGGAGCAATGGAAGCTGAGGTACGGTACGGACAGAAGTGAGTCCCAAATGCTCATTTGGGAATAATGTTTTAGTGCCTTTAGAAATACTTAATTTTGTTATCTTCCTAGATGGTGTAAAAGAGAGCAGAGTGTGTTTTAAGAGATCCTTGCCCCTTTTTACAAAGGACATAAGAAGCCATAGGAAAAAGAGTAAAAGGCAAAGGTGAAGTCAAGAAAAAGGTGAAGATGGGAAATTAAGTGAGAAAACAGAGGCTAAAAGGGTTGTCGTTTGGCAAAACCTTTATTCTAAGTTTGCTGACAAGGTAAGAGCAAGTTGACTGAGGGTTCGGGCTCCCCCCTCTGGTGGTCTGTGTCGCTAAACAGTGTCTCAGCACAAAGAAGCCCTGCTGCTGCTGAGAGTTTGGTTTTGACCAGTGAACCTTCCACCCAGACAAGCTGTTCTCCACACACTATGTCAGACTGCTGGTTCACTTAGCATTGAATGTGTTGCGTGTCCTTGCCTTGGAGCACAATGGTCAGTCTTGTGAGAAGTGGCTCAGTTGGAAAGAAAAACTCAGGCGGGGTATAAATAACTGTCTTCAAGCAGCCTCCATTCCCATGGGTGTGGGAGAGAGGAATGCTCATGACATGTCAGGTGCCCTGCACAGGCTTTCTTAAGCCTCGCAGTGCATGTACGTAGTTATTATCTCCCGACTGATGGAGAACGTAAGGGTTTTTTTTTTGACTGTTGAGCGACTGGCGCCTAGACACGTTAACTAGGAAATGGAAGTGTCAAGATTCGGAACCTAAAGTTCCCCAGAACATATGACTCCCAGACCACTGCCCCCTCCCTGTTCTGTGGAATACAGAGAGTGATCGATGCTGGGAGATTACAGACTACAGGCCTGGAACTTTCTGGATGCCGGACTCTAGTTCTTCCATAGAACTTTCTAAGGAGAAGGATTGTCAGACACTGATGAGTGTCCTGTCCTGAAACACGAGTTAACTGTGGATCTGTTCTCAGAGAGGCTGAGTCCTTAGATTGTTGGGGAGCCCTGCCATGGGAAGAGTTCATGAGAAAACTCAAGACAGCCATGCTCCAGCATTCAGCAAGTTTAGTTAGCCTGGGGACAATACCAGCTGCAGCTGCCTGCCAGTGAGGTGTCAGATTCCAAAGCCAAATTGTACCTGCATTACTTACTGTTGTGTGACCTTGTGCCCTGGCCAGATAGATTTTTGTTTTATTCACTTTAGCACTTCCTTTTTGTGCATATATGTTTGCATGCACAAACGTGTGTGTGCATGCAGAAGCCAAAAGAAGGCGTTGGGTCCCCTGGAGCTACTGTTATGAGCTGCCTGATGTGGTAGTGGGTGTTGAAAATGAGCTTTGGTCCTCTGCCAGAGCTGCAAGCTTTCTGGCCCTTTCAGCTTTAAATGTCAAGGTTTTTTTTTTTTTTTTTTTTTTTTTTTTTTTGGTTTGTTTGTTTGTTTTGTTTTTTTAAATTCTAGTTCCTGCTCAGAAAGGCAAGGTTGCCTTTCGCTTTATCTCTGGACACTGTAAGAGAAGGCTCTTGGTTCCTTATGCAGACCTTCTATGGTTACAGTGTTTACTGAGAGCCGTTGGGCGGGGGCTGCACAAACCGTGGCACCAACGAAGGATAGTGCACGCAGTAAACCTAGACCCCCTGTTCAGATCTAGCCAACGGTTGTGGGGGAGAGCAGGGACTGCCTCTGACGTGAACTCTGGTACCCTCGGATTTGATCACTTCTCCTTGGTGGGGAGGCCAGGCGGGCACGCAGAGGAAGGGGAAGCAGGCTGTCAGGATGAGACCTGATAGGCTGTGGTCATGTGGGGGAGGAGGTCCCCTTCTGTCAGGAGTCTAGGGGAGGGGAATAGGGTGGAAGAGGGAGGGAGGGAGGGTGGAAACAGGAAGATACAAGGGAGGGGATAACAATCGGGATGTAATGTGAATAAATTATAATAAAGTAAAATTTAAAATTACTTAAAAAATACACATACTCAGGGGCTGGAGAGATGGCTCCGCATTAAGAGCACTCTCTGCTCTTCGAGAGGTCCTGAGTTCAATTCCCGGCAACCACATGGTGGCTCACAACCACCTATACCCTCTAATGTCTTCCTCTGGCGTGCAGGTGGACATGCAGATTGAACATTCATATAAATAAATAAATAAATAATTTAAAAAGTTCTTTAATGTTATTTATTAAAAATATATTCATACTCTTAGTGAAAAGTGACTCAGAGAGTGACAGCAGAGCAGGAAGGAGACTTTTCTGTGTCTTGTGTTTAAAGGCTTCTAGACTGTAATACAATAAGCCACAGGTACCTCTACTATGACCAAAAAGAGGAATCTGTCCGCCCTTTGTTGTCTTAAGCATATCTCTGGAATATTCGTGGGTAATGTCCTTACCCTTCTATTTTTGCGTAAGTATGACATAAGAATGAGACGGAGTGAGGGAGACTAACAGGGGCCAAAGGCAGGAAGGGAGCAGGGAGAGAGGAGGAGGACAGAGCCCAAGAACTGTTTCTCCTGAAAGCTCACAACCATAGTCCTGAATAAAAGCACCAAGTAAAATATATATATGACAGCTACTTTGGTTTTCTTTTCTTTTTTCTTTCTGTTTTTGTTTTTGTTTTTGTTTTTGTTTTTTGTTTTTTGTTTTTTTGTTTTTTTGTTTTTTTTTTGAGACAGGGTTTCTCTGTGTAGCCCTGGCTGTCCTGGACTCACTTTGTAGACCAGGCTGGCCTCAAACTCAGAGCAATTCACCTGCCTCTGCCTCCCGAGTGCTGGGATTAAAGGCGTGAGCCACCGCCGCCTGGCTAACTTATGGTTTTCAATGATTATAATAATGGAAAGTTTGGCAATGCGTGAAGGTTCCAGCTTACTTTCACAGCCTTATTTTACTTATTCTAATGGAATGTTTTTTACTTATTCTAATTATGTATTTTACTTATTCTAATGGAAGTTTATTTCATATTGTGGTACGATTCAGAATTGGGGGACAAGGTGGACGCAAATGAAGAAGCAGGGCTGTAAACAGGCTTGTGTCAGAGATGTGTCTAAATGGTCATTCTCCGCCTTCCTCCATTTTACTTTATTTTTGTTTTTTGGAATGGTAGTATGTATTAAATGCATATTTGTTACTTTTACCAAGAAGTGATTTTTGTTTTTGATTTTAGAATTTCACATATGAGTTCTGTAGCGACATCAGTTCCCCCTTTCTCCTCCATTTTCCAGCACGCACCACAGACATGTGGGCATTTGCTACCTAACCTCCTTGTAAAGTTTTTCCTAGTAATTTATTAAGCAGACCCTCCCAGAAGGAATTCAACACCTTCTAGAAATACTAAATGTGAGATTAGTGGAGATGGGGTTCTGCCTAGGTAGGCGAGGACCAGAAACATGGTGTGTTGTTAGCACAGGTTGACCAACTCATAGGCTGGCTGAGAGCCAGGACACCTACCAGAGACGTGAGCTCTCTGGGAAAGCGTGGTCCATTGTGACACTCCTGTGTACGGAGGGACTCTGCAGCCTGCCAGCCGCTTAACATTGAAAACTTATATCCAACCATGGTACAAATTTTGTGAAAACAAAACTATTAAAGCACTTTAAGGGGAAACCCATTATCATTTTATTGGTATAAATGGGCAAGTAAAAATATTTGCATATGTGAACATCAGCATGAAAAAATAAAGACCAGGATATAAAAACCAATGCCAGATAAAAAGGAAATTATTGAGAGAACAGCAAAGAGGTTTAGAAACTCTAGCTAAGGATTGGCAAGATGGCCCACTGGGTAAAGGCACTTGCCACATCACGTGAGTCACATACATAGTGGAAGGAGAGAACTGAAAACTACAAGCTGTCCTCTGACCTCCGTTTATACACCAAGCATGAGTGTGCCCCTTAATAAATAAACAAACAAACAAATAAAGGAAAATATCTGCTACTTATTTAAATTTTTATTTTTTTAAAGATTTATTTATTATGTATACAGTGTTCTGCCTGCATGTACATCTGCAGGCCAGAAGAGGGCATCAGATCTCATTATAGATGGCTGTGAGCCACCATGTGGTTGCTGGGAATTGAACTCAGGACCTTGGGAAGAGCAGGCGGTGCTCTTAACCACTGAGCCATCTCTCCAGCCCCCTACTTATTATTTTAAAACAATTAGTTTCTTTTTATTTTATGCACAGCTGCATGCTGCTTACTGAGTGTAGGTATGTGCACTACCTGTATTCAGGTGTATGTAGAAGCCAGCAGAGGGCACTGGATCCTCTCTGGAGTTACAAGTGGTTGTGAGTTTTCCTATGTGGGTGTTGGGTCCTCTAGAGAGCATCCAGAGCTCTTAGCTGCTGAGGCACCTCCGCAGGCCCAGTAGTTTTTAATTTTGAGGACTCCCCCCCTTACTGATTTCAAACTAACAATGTATCAGGGCTTCCTTTTCTCCACTTCCTCCCCACATGAGCTATTTTCTCTCTTTCTAATCCACATTTAAAAAAAAAAAAGGCATAGTAGTACCCATCTGTGATCTCCAGGTTCTCTCAGGGCCACGGAGGAGGTGGGTCATTTAATGGTGAGCTTTAGCTTCAGTGGGAGACTGGTCTTAACCAGCCAATCAGCAAATCAATCAATCAATAAGGTGGAGACATGATTGATGGAGACATGCTTATGTCCACATCCAGTTTCCACATACTTCCGCAAAGGCAAGTGAACACACCCAGGCATCATCATCATCATCATCATCATCATCATCATATCTCTCTCTCTCTCTCTCTCTCTCTCTCTCTCTCTCTCTCTCTCTCTCTCTCACACACACACACACACACACACACACACATACACATGCATGTACACACATGCACATACACACACACTCGCATAAACACATGCACACTCTTGCACACACAGGCACGCACACACACACACACACACACACACACACACACCATTTCACTGAAGAGCATTTCACTTAGACTGGGGCAGAACACTTGCTTTATTCACTGTTTAGTAACATTTTCACTACTGTGTAGTATGCTGTCATTTACACTCTGAACTGACATGATAAGCGGCTTCTAGTGTTCGGACTGTTTCATTGTGGAAGGCACAGGCACACTGAGTTTTATCAGCTCTCCCCCTAATCAAGTGCATCTTCCCAGGGGCATTTGAATCTCCTGAAAGAAGAGCTTAGTTCCAGATTCTTACAGTGTTGAGCATTCCTAGAAAGTTGGGGAAGAACGCCCACTTAGGTTAGAACTAGACAGACTGGGTTAAAGCACCCTCCAGCAACACACTTCACTTATCACCAGTGTTTATATTTTATTCCATGCATTTATTTTTTTCTTGTTGTTTCCAGTTTATTAAAATGTTCCAGTATGTATATAGTAGTCTGCCATATGAATGGATGTATGATAGTATACATAATTACCTATTTGTAGATACTTTAGTTGTTTTCAGGTTTTTAGTTATCATTTGTAGATAATGTGGTGGCTGTTTTTAGTTTTTTTTTTTTTTTAAGATTTATTTATTTAATACACATAAAGTGTTTTGCCTGTATGTAACTCCTACAGACCAGAAGAGGGCAGCAGATCACACTATAGATGGTTGGGAGCCACCATGTGGTTGCTGGGAATTGAACTCATGACCTCTGGAAGAGCACGCCGTGCTTTTAGCCTCTGAGCCATCTCTCCAGCCCTGTTTTCAGGTTTGTATTATTATAAACCATGACAGAGGCCAGGCATGGTGGTGCATACCTTTAATCCCAGCCCTGGGGAGGCAGACACAGGCAGATCTTCACGAGTTCAAGGCCAGTCTGGTCTACAAAGTGAGTACAGGACACCCAGGGCTACACAGAGAAATCCTGTCTCAAAAAACAAAACAAAACAAAAACAAAACAAAACAATAATGTATACATTATGGGTAGATCTTTGTGTACATCATGCTCAAACTTTTAAAGTCATTGGCTCCTCCAAATTATCATTTAATAAGCCGGTCTTATCAAGAACAATTTTGTAAATGAAATGCTTGATGTTTGTTATAGATGAGTCACTCTTGTAAGGACCCTGCTGGTTGAGGCTGCAGTCCTCCCAGTCCGGACAGCTATTCTGAGCTCAGCCCTAGACAGAGGACTCCCTCTCCCCAGCAGGGCCTCCCGCTCTCTGCCTGACCTCATCTGGACAGTGTCTTTAGGCACAGATACCTCTGACCTTATTTGATATATGCTTTGACACAGTTCCCTGCTAGCTCTTCCCTCCCTGCTCCTATAGGAAAATTAGGTCCCGTGTTCCTGTTCATACGATAAGACTGTGTTGCCAAATGCAAATAAAAGCATCCCTAGAGTCTCTAGCCTTAACCAATTATGTACACCTATCCTGTGAACACCCCCCCCACTCCCCAAGGGCTATACAGCTTTTGTTCACCCAGAACTAAGTTAAGCCATCGCACTGGAGTGATTCCCGGGGGTCATTCCGTCATTCTTGGGGGGCCTTCTGAATCCCCGGTTCCTTGCTTCTGCTCCCTAGTTTGTTTCTGAGGCCCAGTGGCCAACGGCCCCAGGAATGAGGGAGAGCCACAGATTGCATATCATTTTATATTTGAATAGAAAAACCTTTGTGTGGGTTGTGCGAGCACTTATTAGTATATATGCTATTACGTGCATGCATGTATATATGCATATGTGTCTGATCAGTGTGTACATTGTAGTTAGTTTAAATTCACACTGCATGGGCCTACAGAGGACTAAGGGGTGACCTTGAATAAACAATGAGGAACTCTGTCGGGGGGGGGGGTGCAGGGGGTCTTAACTTTTAACTTAATTTGTTATCTGACCTTAGGTAAATTTCTGCAGGGTGTGAGTTTGATTACCTTAGCCATACATGAGAAAGGGAGGGGGAAATGATCTGGACCTACAGTTCTCTACTGGGAAAGCAAACATATCTTGCAAAACAACTGTCTAATAGTGTTTCCTGCCGAGCTTACACCCTGGGTATGCCTGTCTTGATCACTGTTGTGTGCCCGGCCAGCTCCCTGACTGGAGCATAGTTTGTGTTCAGTAAGTGTTTGCTAAGGAAGACAAGGCTGAGGGATGTCCGCTAAGATGAAAGTACCCGGATGTAAAGGACTGGGCCTATTCCCACCACGAGGCTTTCTTTCTGTAACTTTCTATTTTCATGATCACTGAATGACACAGTGGTCATTCCTCCTGTTTGCTGATTGATTATCCACTTTACCCTTTGCACAGGTTATTTTCTTTTTTTCTTCCTTCCTTCCTTCCTTTCTTTTTTTTTTTTTTAAAGATTTTATTTATTATGTATAGAGCATTCTGCCTGCAGGCTAGAAGAAAGTACCAGATTTCTTTATAGATGGTTGTGAGCCACCATTTGGTTGCTGGGAATTGAACTCATGACCTTTGGAAGAATAGTCAGTGCTCTTAGCCTCAGAGCCATCTCTCCAGCCCCTGCACAGGTTATTTTCACTCCTCATAATCCCAAGGCTAAGGGTACCAAAACCGAAGAGACTATATGAATTGTCTCATGTTACATAGATAAGTTTGGATCTTTTTAAAATTTACATTTTCACCCCCCTCCTGGGCAATGGGCAAAGAGATACCTATATCATTCAGGGGCAGAGCAGATAGAAGTCCTCTGTTCATCCTAGCTTGATGCCTGGCTTGGTGGCCAAAGCTATTTTAGGCCTAGGACTCATAAAAATCGAACCAAATCAATCCAGGCAGTTCAGTGCAGGAAGAGAACAGAGAACTTTGGACAGCTGTGCAGCCCACAGGTCTGGTCCACAGCACAGATGGGCCATAGAAACTCGCTTGCTGCTGTGCCACACAGGGGGAATGGAGGATGTCACCCAGGGGCCCGCCAGCTATGTGGCCAGCCTACAGCAGGAGTCAGCACAGTGTGCGAGTACGTGGTGGACAGATGGAACTGGTGGTGACCAATGGCCAGCCCTGCAACCTGGGGACATGGTGCGGTCCCAGCCACTGAGAGCCATGTCAAGTTATGTGGCTACAGCACCTCCCGGGGCCACACTCCGAAAATCTGGGCTTATGGTAGCCGCACTCTGAGAGCGGGCCCTGTGCCTCAATCAGGCAGCACAGTAAAGCTGCCATGGTGACAAGGATGTGGGTGAGCTGGCCCCGGGCGCGGGCGCGTGAGTGTGAGAGATCCTACACCGCCACTCATCTGCTGTGGGAAGACACAGGCACAATGATGCCTCCCTGTCGTCCCTCACCCTACCCTCTGCCTCCCGCGCCCCAGCAGTCAAGAAAACTGCCCACAGGTCATGAGCTCCGGAAAGCTATCTCTGGCCATCACCAGCTGTAGCACTTAGGACAGCAGGCTCTGCTCCTCACCTGGACATCGTTGTAGAGCTCGCCCTGGTAGATGGGGTGCTCTGAGGGTGAGAGCGTGGGAGAGCTGGCCCCACCACTCTTCTGCAGTGAGGTGTTATGAGTGTGGATTGACTTCTCCCTTACCCACCCTACAACATGGAATAATTGTAGTGAGGAGAGCTGGCCCCTGGGGCAGGAGAGCAGGAGAGCTATCCCTAACCCAGTCACTGGCTGTAGCGCTCAGAAAAGCTGGCCCTGCACCTCACCTGCCCATCACAGTAGGACTGGCCGTTCTCAAGGGACTTGCCGTTTGGAGCTTGGTGTGTAGGCATAAGGTTATTGTGTAGTTTAAATTCTGATTTCCTGTCTAAATGGTGTGTAAACTCTGCTCCCCAATTGTCCCCCAGTTGTGTCAATAAAGCAGATTACAACCAATCAATGAGCAGGGGAGAGAATAGGGCTGGACTTCCTGCCAGGCCGGGGAGGAGGAGTCAGGGGGAGAGGCCAGAGCACGAGGCCACCAGGAGAGGAGGAAGAAGGGGCTGAGGAAAGCTACAAAACTTCCAGTACCGCTGCGATGTTTGCTGGGATTAAGACAAAATACAGAAAGGGTTAAGAACATATGTAAACTGATCAGATTGTACTGTGACGCCTTGTATTAGAAAAGAGTCTCAATTATTTGTGTGATAGCCGCATTAAAAAATAAACTAAAAGCCAGGCAGTGGCGGCGCATGCCTTTAATCCCAGCACTCAGGAGGCAGAGGCAGGCGGATCGCTGAGAGTTCGAGGCCAGCCTGGTCTACAAAGGGAGTCCAGGACAGCCAAGGCTACACAGAGAAACTCTGTCTCAAAAACAAAACAAAACAAAAGACCAAAAACAAACAAACAAAAAAGAAATAAACTAAAAGAAAACAAACACTTTTTAAAAGAAATAATTTCAACACCGGTGTGATAGCTCAGGGGGCAGAGGCAGGAGGGTCACCAGTTTGAGGTCAGACAAATGTTCTGTCTCAATAGAACGGGGCACAGAAGGAGCAGAATAAAGGCACAGAAAAAAGGAAGGAAGGACGAAGGTGTTTAAGGCTGTTGTTGTGTTGATCACTTCCCCTCTCGTTTCCACTTCACCCTCTTTTTGTTAGTCACCCCTCATCAAAGCATTACAACAGACTCGAGTGGCTGAGTTTGCAGAGTCCCCTCGTACATCTCAACCCCACGTCACCTCCTCTTTCCCCTTTGTAGTTCACCTTCTTGTGAGACAAGTCTTCCCATGCCTCTGTTTATTTTCCTTGTATCCCCATATTTTTAAAACACATTTTTACTTATTACAATTGTGTTCCATTGTAGCTTTTTTTTTTTTTTTTTTTTTTTTTTTTTTTTTTGTCACTGGCTTGGCTCGAAACTCACCCTGTTTCCACTTCTACTCTGCCACTTGAGCCAGATACATAAAGTCAACAAGGCACTATCATAATTTGGAACTTTTCAAATTCTTGTCAAAATCTTTAAATATGATTTTTTCCCCCTAGTGAGAGAGTTCATGTATTTCCTCAGAACTTCACAGAGCTATGTTTCTTTTTGTTCACCATGGGGGGGAAAAACCATACAAAATAAAGAAATGTCCAAATTATTGTAGTCTTTAATAATCTAATTAGAAAAATAAAACAAGTGTCAAGCCAACTAAGGCAGAATATTGTAATCAATTAAAGCAACATTCTTTGTGTCTTTGTTTTGTTTGAAACGAAGTCTCACCATGTAACCCTGAGTGTCCTGGAACTCACTTAATAGACCAGGCTGGCCTCAAGCAAACAGAGATTCACCTGCCTCTGCCTTCCAAGTCCTGGAAATAAAGGTGTGTACTTTCACTTCCTGGCTGAAAATAACATATCTTAGAATCTCAACGAAGAGAAATATTGTGGGTCAACATGGCTTGGAAAGATTTTAGGGAGGAGCTGGAATTCAATAAATTATAAATTGAATAGAAATTTCCCTTGACTACATGAGGGAGGAGGCGTACCATGCAGGGACAAGTCTACCATCAGTCTATGAAAAAGGACGATCAATGTTGTCCTGAGGATTAGGTTTGAGCCCAAAGCTGGTCCCAAAGATACCGTGAGAACCAAGGTGCAGAAGGTGATGGACGCTAGGTTGTGGCAAACAGGCAGTATATTAAAAACTTACATTTTATCTTGTTTAAAACGTGACACATTTCTTAAAAGGGAGTGATAAAAATCAAATTCTAAATTTGGTTTGAGTGCTTGCCATTAACAGCCTGAGGGTTCAAAAAAAAAATTATGACTGATTAGAGTCTTTTGGACTATTTTTAGGTTTCTACATGTGGCTCCCAGCTTGTTACTAACAAGGGAATGTGTTTATTATAGCTCCATTCACACAGATTATAATCTTCACAAGATTACAGGTCCAGTACCCGTGCTGAAAAAAACTCACAATTATCAAGAGTAAATGCATATATTAGCCATGTGTAATGAGTATGAAAAATGAGGCAGACATGGGCCTCCTGTTGAATAATAATGGCTATTGAAGTTTTGTTTGAATGGGAGTAAATTCTAGAACTGAGTTGTCACCTTAGAAAAGAAGGAGAGTCAGATGCACATGTGAAGATTTAAAAAAGAAGGCTCACCATCTTTGGTAGTTAGAAGATTAAAGAAATGACATCAGTTTAAAATGTTCTCTCTCTCTCTCTCTCTCTCTCTCTCTCTCTCTCTCTCTCTCTCTCTCTC
>OU015751.1:123259224-123271574 GCA_907169655.1 Acomys percivali | reverse complement strand
TCTCTCTCTCTCTCTCTCTCTCTCTCTCTCTCTCTCTCTCTCTCTCTCTTACAAATAAATTTCCTATGAACATAACTGAGCAAGTGTCCTTGTTGGTATGGTGGAGCATCTTATGGGTATATGCCTAGGAGTGGTATAGCTGGGTCTTGAGATAGATCTATTCCCAGTTTTTTGAGAAATCTCCAAGTTGATTTCCACAGTGGTTGTATAAATTTGCATTCCCACCAGTGACCAGCAGTGGAGGAGTGTTCCCCTTGGTCCACATCCTAGCCTGTGTGTGCTGTCACTTGAGGGCTTTTCTTAGCCATTCTGATGCAAGATGGAATCTCAGAGTTGTTTTGATTTGCATTTCCCTGACGGTTTTAGCTTTAAAAATTTTTTCCTTCCCTCCCACCGTGAGTTGGAGGCCAGCCTGGTCTACAAAGTGAGTCCAGGACAGCTAAGGCTACACAGAGAAACCCTGTCTCAAAAGAAAATTCTCTGTTTATCTCTGTACCCCTTTTTTTTTTTTTAGACAGACTTTTTCTGTGTAGCCTTGACTTTCCTGGACTCGCTTTGTAGACCAGGCTGGCCTCGAACTCACAGCGATCTGCCTGCCTCTGCCTCCCGAGTGCTGGGATTAAAGGTGTGCGACACCACTGCCCAGCTATACCCCAGTTTTAATTGGGTTATTTGGCTTGGTGGTGTTTAATTTCTTGAGTTCTTATATATTTTGGATATTAGCCCTCTGTTGGATATAGCATTGGTCAAGATCTTTTCCCATTCTGTATGCTCTCATTTTGTCCTTCTGTCGCTGTGTCGAACAGATGCTTTCCAGTTTTAGGAGGTCCCATTTGTTAACTGTTGATCTCCTTGCCTCGGCGTTGGTGCTCCGAGGTTCGGGAAGTTGTCTCCGTGTAATGCTTTGAAGGCTATTTCCCAGTTTCTCTTTTATTAGATTAAGTGTGGCTGGCTTTTATGTTGAGATTTTTGATCCACTTGGGCTTGAGTTTTGTGCAGGATGATAAACATGGATCGATTTGCATTCTTCTACATACAGCGTTAAAGCCCACTCTTTGACATAGCTGCCACCACTTCCGTATTCAGCTCATAGGGTGAAATTAGGTTCAAAACTTAAAAAGTTTTCAATTCTGCTTCCTAGAAGCAGTTATTCATAGCTGGCGCTAACATTCCCTGACAGAGGGTCAAGTTAACCTACACTAGATGATTCAATGACGTGTTTGTTATCTACACACTTCGATACTGCCTGGCTGCACTCCGATTGCACTTTTTGTTATCCACACACCTGGCTACACTTTGGGCGTCCTCTGAAAGACCCTAACCACCACCTTGGGACCAATCAGCTTAAAGGTTAACTGATAATACTTTGTCTAGTTAGCCCAAAATGCAATCTTGCTTTGTACATTTAGCCAAAATGTATTACTGCCCCCACCCCTTGTTTTCTGCTCTTGGTTTTCTTATAAAATACTGCTCTAAGAACAGGTTCATGTCACAGTTAGGCTCCTGAGTTCTATCTGTGTCCCTGGTCATGACCAGTCCTGAGGTGTGCATTCAAAGTAAACCATCCATCTCTAACTGAGATCAGTGTCTGAGTGGTTTGTGTGGTTGTTCTTGCACTGTAACAGCAGACATCCAGTTAGACCAGCACCATTTGTTGAACAGGCTTTCTTTTTTCCATTGTATAGTTTTGGCTTCTTTGTAAAAAACGAAGAGTCTGGGTGTGTGTAGGTGTTGGGGTATGGTCTGATGTATTTTGACACTAATTACTGCTTGCTGTCTCTGTGACCCACGTTTTGATTAATAAAAAGCCATCCCACCTGGGCAGGGCAGAGGAGATAGTGGTGTGGCTAAGATTCCTCGGGGGAGGGGGGGGAGAGTGGGAAGGAGGGAGGGAGAGAGAGAAATCCTGGGGGGAAGAGGAAGAAAGACCACCATGAGGAGGAAGAAGGAAGGCATGAGGAGAGGAGAGGAGGACACCATGGGTAAGGTGGAGGAAAAGCATATGGCTGGCGTGGAGAATCCAGCCCAGAGGAAGAACATTAGTAAGTATTTAGGATTATGGATGGGAGGTAGTTTAATAGAAGTTATTGGAAGCAGATGACATGGGATTGAGGCAGGGATCTCATGCCTGTCCCACCATGGGAGGTAGTTTAGAGGATTAATGTCTGCCATGCCCTAGGTTAACTAAGGCTATTTTAAAATATAAACAAGTGTCTATGTCTTAATTGATCGCTAGCATACTGATCAACAGATAATTTAAAAACAATATACAGGTTTATTTTTGGGTCTTTGATTGGATTCCATTGATGTACCTGTCTGTTATTATGGCAGTAGCATGTAATTTTTATTACTATTACTTTGTAGTACAGCGTGAAATTAGGGATGGTGGTACCTCCAGAAGTTCTTTTATTGTATAGTATTGTTTTGGCTATCTTGGGTTTTTCATTTTTTCATATGAAGTTGAAAATTGCTCATTCCTAGTCTGTAAAGAATTGTGTTGGGCTAGGTATAGTGGCTTATACTTTTGATCCTTGAACTTGGGAGGCAGAGGCAGGCAGATCTCTGTGAGTTTCAGGTTATCCTGATCTACAGAGCTAGATCCAGGACAGTCAGGGTTATACACAGAGAAAGCCTGTCTCAGGGGAAAAAAAATTGGGTTGGAAATTTGATGAGAATTGCATTGAGTCTGTAGATTGCTCTTGGTAAGACAGACACTTTTATTGCTAATCTTACTAATCCATGAGCATGGGAGATCTTTCCATCTTTTTATATCTTCCTCAAATTTTTCTTCAAAGGCTTGAAGTTTTTGCCATGCAGGTCTTGTTGTTTCCCTAATTTCTTTCTCAGCCCATTTATTGTTTGTACAAAGGAGGGCTACTGAGTTTTTGAGTTAATTTTGTATCTAGCTCCTTCACTGAAGGCATTTATCAGCTATAGGAGTTCCCTTGTAGACTTTTGGGGTTCACTTATGTATACTATCATACCATCTGTGAATAGCAATGTTTTGACTTCTTCCTTTCCAATTTGTATCCCCTTGATCTCCTTTAGTTGTCTTATTGCTCTAGCTAGAACTTCAAGTACTATATTTAATAGATATGGAGAGAGTGGACAGTCTTGTCTTGTCCCTGATTTTAGTGGGTGCTTTAAGTTTCTCTCCATTTAATTTGATGTTGGCTCCTGACTTGCTGTATATTGCCTTTATTATGGTTAAGTGTAGGTCCTCTATCCCTGATCTCTCCAAGAATTTTAACATGAAGGGGTGTTGGATTTTGTCAATGGTTATTTTCATTATCTATTGAGATGATCATGTGTTTTTTTTTCTTTCAGTTTGTTTATATGGTGTATTACATTGATAGAGTTTCACATATTGAACCACTCCTGCATTCATGGGATTAGGGCTACTTGATAATAGTGGATGATGTTTTTGATATGTTCTTGGATTCAGTTTGTGAGTATTTTATTGAGTATTTTTGCATCAATGCTCATAAGAGAAATTGGTCTGAAATTCTCTTTTTGGGTTGAATTTTTGTGTGGCTTAGGTATCAAGGTGACTGTAGCTTTGTAGAATGAGTTTTGCACCATTTTTTTTCTGTTTCTATTTTGTAGAATATTTTGATGAGTATTGGTATTAGCACTTCTTTGAAAGCCTGGTAGAATTCTGAGCTAAAACCATTTGACCCAGGGCTTTTTTTCCCCTTTATTTCTTTTTTATTTTATTTTATTTTATTTATTTATTTATTTTTATTTTTTGGTTGGGAGATTTTTAATGACTGCTTCTATTTCCTTATGGGTCATAGGACTATTTCAGTTTCTTAGCTGATCTTGTTTAACTTTGGTAATTTTCTAATTTTGTGGAATACAGGTGTTTGAGATAAGTCCTAATGATTCTTTGGATTGCCTCAGTGTCTGTTGTTATGTCTCCCTTTTTATTTCTAATTTTGTTAATTTGGATACTGTCTCTCTGCCTTTTAGTTTGGCTAAAGTTTTGCCTATCTTATTGGTTTTCTCAAAGAACCAGCTCTTGGTTTTGTTGATTCTTTGTATTCTCTTTGCTTCTAATTTATTGATTTCAGTCCTGAGTTTGATTATTTTCTGCTGTCTACTCCTCTTGGGTGTGTTTTCTTCTTTTTGTTCTAGAGCTTTCAGGTGTGCTTTTGAATTGTTTGTATAAAATCTCTCCAATTTCATTATGAAGTCACTTAGTACTATCTCTTAACACTGTTTTCATTATGTCACATAAGTCTGGATCTGTTGTGCCTTCATTTTCATTGAACTCCAGAAGGCTTTAATTTTTTTATTTCTTCTCTGACCCAGTGATTGTTGTGTGAAGAGTTTTCATGAGTTTGTAGGTTTTCTGTTGTTGCTGAACCCCAATTTTAAGCCATGATGGTCTGATAAGATGCAAGGGGTTATTTCAATTTTCTTGTATCTGTTGAGGTTTTTCTTTGTGACTGACTATATGGATAATTTTGGAGAAGGTTCTGTGAGTTGCTGAAAAGAAGGTATATTCTTTTGTGTTTAGGTGAAATGTTCTGAAGATCTCTGTTAGGTCCACTTGTTTTATAACGTCAGTTGTTTCATTATTTTTCTGTTTAGTTTCTGTCTTGATGACCTGTCCATTGAAAAAAGTGGGGTGTTGAGGTCTCCCACTCTTAATGTATGGGGTTTGATGTGTGATTTAAACTTCAGTAATGTTTCTTTTACAGATGTGGGTGCCCTTGCATTTGGAACATTAAATGTTCAGAATTGAAACATCATGTTGGTGGATTTTTCTTTTGATGAGTATGAAATGTCCTTCACATATCTTTTGATTAATTTTGGTTGATAGTCTATTTTATTAGATATTAGAAGGTATATTCCAGCTTGCTTCTTGGGTCTCTTTGCTTGGAAAACTTTTTTCCATATCTTCTCTGAGGTAATGTCTATCTTTTTGCTGAGGTGTGTTTCTTGTATGCAGCAGAATGATGGATCCTGTTTTTATATCTATTCTGTTAGCCTGTGTCTTTTTATTGAGTAACTGAATCCATTGATGTTGAAAGATATTAATAAACAATGATTCTTAATTCCTGTTATTTGGATGTTAGCTGTGTTGGTATGTGTGTGTGGTGTGTGTGTGTCCTCCTTCTTTTGTTTTTTGTTGGTGTGGAATTATTTATTTCCTGTGTTTTCTTGGATGTAGTTAGCCTCCTTGGGTTGGAGTTTTCATTCTAGTATTTTCTGTAGGGCTGTAATTATGGATAGATATTATTAAAATTTGGTTTTGTTTAGGAATATCTTCTTTTATCAACCTATGGTGATTGAGGGTCATTTTCCCTTGTACTTTTTAACATTCTTTCTTTGTTCTGTAGATTTAGCGTTTCCCTTATTATGTGGCAGGAGGATTTTCTTTTCTGGTCTAATCTATTTGGTGTTCTCTTAGCCTCTTGTATGTATATAAGCATCTCTTTCTTTAGGTTGGGGAAATTTTCTTCTATGATTTTGTTGAAAGTATTTTCTGGTCCTTGGAGCTTGGACTTTTTTCCATCTTCTATTCCTATTATTCTTAGGTTAGGCCTTTTCATAGTATACCAGATTTCCTGGATATTTTGTGTCAGGAAATTTTTTAGATTTAACATTTTCTTTGACTGATGTATCAATTTCTTGTATCGTATCATCTTCTAAACCTGAGATTCTCTCTTCCATCTCCTGTATTCTGTTGGTGATGCCTGTGTCTGTTGTTTCTGTTCTGTTCTCTAGGTTCTCCATTTCCAAGACTGCCTCAGTTTGAGTGTGTGTGGTTTTGTGTGTTTGCTTGTTTTTGTTTTGTTTTTTGCTTCTACTTCCATTTTCATGTCTTGAACAGTTTTATTTACTTCCTTCACATGTTTCACTGTGTTTTCCTATATTTCTTTAAGGAATTTATTTGTTTCCTCTTTGGATTAAGGGTCATTTTCTTGTACTTTGGTTGTGTTAAAATATCCAGGGCTTCCTGTAGTAGGAGAGCTGTGCTCCGAAGGTGTCATATTGCTGTGGCTGTGGTTGATTGTGTTCTTATGCTGGCCTTTAGCCATCTGCTTGTCCCTGGATGTTCCTGATGAAGCTGGTATCAGGAAGGCAGGCCTAATCTGGATGTTCCTGGTGCAGCAGGACTCTGGTGGACAGCTTTGGGCTGGGTGTTTCTGGTGCTGCAGGCCTGGTGAAGGCTAGTGGAGTGGTGGCTGGACAAATTCACGTGTTCTCTCTTAATGAATAAACCTGGGTGACAAGAAGCAGCTCTGGGAAGGATTTGAAGAGACAGATAGAGGGAAATTCAGCAGTGTTTGGCTGGGGCAACAAGATCTTTGAAGCTAAAATAGTTCATGAACTCTTTAGTGAATTAAGTCTTTTTCCTGTTTTCTGTCAGCTAAACCCAAGAGTTAGGGTGAGAGTCATTAGAGGCACTTTGGGACAAGTTGAATGCTCCAGTTAGAAAGAATTCTTTTTTGAGGCAGGTTCTTTTTTTGTAGACTTGGTTAGCCTGGGTCTTATTACTTAGCTCAGCTGAACCTCAAGCTCATGATCCATCTGCCCTTGCTTCTCAACAAAATGCAATTTATTTTCAGTCTTGGGGGTAATGTTGATAGCTATTTCAGCATATTGGTGGAAGACAAATCATTGGAAACCTAGAAAGTCCAAGAAGCTTACACAAGGTCTCACGATAGTAAAGTGGAGGAAGAGCCTAGAATTATTACTTCACCCCCACATGTGTATTGCCTGGAACAATGTTTTGCACAGACCATGAGCTCAATAAATAATTATTGACTGAATGGCAAGTGAATGAACCTTAGATTCTTTTATCCTTACAGGATTATTTTCATTATACCATAGAACTGAAGTTTTATGTTCTGAAATTTGAGAAACACCTTGTTTTGGTTCATGATATTTTAAGTGATGATAAGTAAAAAAAATATATGCCAACTTTTAATTTTCCAACTAGGTCTTACTCTTAACAGAGATTTCTTCCAGTTATGGACTTAAGTCATATGGATTTTTTTTTATATAGAAGTTGCTTCCCTGTATTACTTTAAGACTGTAAAACTTTAACCTAAATCTGTAACAATTATTTGCAACAATAACAACAAAAAACGAAGAACAAATCAACCAAGCAAAGCCTGTTTGCACAATGTTAAGGATAAAGATGCTAATACAGGGCTTTACCTACCAATAGTTCACAGTTCTACTTTATGTACTGTATTAGTTGTTCAGGCCTGTCAAGCCACAGACTGCTGGCTTGAACGAACTTATTTTCTCACAGTCCATAAAGCTTGAAGTCCAAGGCCAAGGTGCAAGAAGGACTGACTGCTAAGGCTTATAAGGAAAGGATCCATTCCATACCTTTGTTCTTGGCTTTTAGGTAACTATCTTCTTCTTGTAGCTTCATATCTCCCTATTTCTGTTTGTGTCTGTGTTCAAATTTTCTTATTGTAAAGATAGTACCCATGTCAGATTAGGACTGAAATTTACAACCTAATTTTAATTAACCCCCCCCCCCCCCCCCCCACACACAAGGTGTAAGACAGCGACCTCTAGAGAGATCTCTAGTCTATTCCCAGAGTCCCCACTAAGAGACGGAGTCCATTGTCAATGCAAATGCATAGGGATTTATTGAGTCAACACGTTGAGGTCTGTTCAGCTCTTTCAAGCCACAGACCCTCGAGAAACAGAGCCATGGGCCTTTTATAGGTTTTAGACAAAGAAATGAGTTTTACAGCATGTGATTGCTTGGCATTTGGGCAGAAAAGCTGCAAGCAGAGAGTTACAACAAGTCTTGGCGTTTAGTGTTTGGGTAATGGGTGGAGGGACAAGTTGACCTATGGAGAAGATTGGTTGAAGCAGTCACAGGGGGCGCTAGGAACTTTCTTAGTTGGGAGGGGTAAATACATTTCTGGGAAAGTGGAAATTTTAAACACAAGCTGTAACACAATCTTGCTGTCATTGAGTTAAACTGGACTCTCAGCACAGGCGGGCTGTCCTTGGGACAAACTGGACTCTAAGCAGATAAGATTTACAGACTTTGGCCTTAATGGGGGTCCTTAAGGGAGCACTGGGTAGGCCAGCTTTTACATTTCCTCAGACTTTGGCCTTATCAGGGGTCCTTAAGGAGGCTGGTTCCATCAGAGGCAGGGTTTCTGTGAGTACCCTTGGCTGTCTTGGACTCACTTTGTAGACCAAGCTGCCCTCGAACTCAGAGACTCTGACAAGCAAAAATGCAGAAAAGAGAGATTATTGGACTATGGAGGTATCTGCAAGCTGTGTTGAGAGCTCCAGAGTTGCAGCTTTTGTGAGTCTTTACCTATGTTGAAGAGGCGAGTGTTTCAATTATGTAGCTGCTTTTGAGTCCTATCTGATCCTATTAAGTTACCCCTCACCCATACTCCTGTAAGTAACCTCCTAAAAACTCACTGGTTCACAAAGTTGGAGGTTGGTTTAACTGTTTCTTTGCTCTGTCATGGGTTCCAGTTCTGGGGTGAATAGACATGTGATATGCCTCCCCAGGAAAAGTCTATCATAGAACAATTCTCCATCCTGTTTCCCAGTAGCAATTGAAGTGAAGTTACTGAGAAGTCTAGTTTGAAGTTAATCGCACAGTTGCCCAATAGCGCCAAGGTACATCACTCAGCTGCAACAAGATGGTCGGTCTCCGAGTTTTCCTGCCACTGTGGTACAAGTAGCAAGGTAGTATGGCTTTACTCATACACTTGTCAAAAGAATTACATTATTAAAATGGATGAAGCAATAGTTTCTTCTGCGGAAACTGTTGTTTTCCTCATTTGTAAAGTACTCTAAGTAGTCTGAATGGCTTTGATTATGTTGCTTCGTTGTTAAGTGTAATATCCTAGAGGTGGGAATTCATAAGGAGAATCTCTCATGAGGACCCTAGGGAAAACAGTGTGTTTCTTCCAGGGCTTCTGTGAAGAACTCTAATGAAGGAAAATATACATATGGAGGAAAAATGGTTTTATAGTTAGAAGTAGTTTGAAAGAGCACAAGGATTCCTTAGCTATGCTTTTGATGACCATCTTCCATTTGTATTCAAGTGTGAGAGTCTGGACTCCTTTCAATTAAGTGTCTCCTCTTCAGCCAAAATGAGAATCAGAAGCTGCAAGGTTAACCTCCTGATCACTAACTGAAGCTCTGACTATGGCTTTAGGGCATTATTCAGGATTCTCATAATTAAAAATAGTGATATTGTTTTCTTTCCCTCCCTCCCTCCTTCCCTCTCTCTCTCCCTCCTTCCCTTCCTTCTTTCCTTCCTTCCCATTCTAAGATAGGCTTACTTTGTGTGTCCCTGGCTGTCCTAGAACTGTAGATCAAGCTGGCCTGGAAATCAGATACCCACCACCTTTGCTTCCCGAGTGCTGGGATTAAAGAAGTGTACCACTTCTTCTGGCCTGAAGTAGTGATTTTCTTTTTGTTTGTTTGTTTTTGTTTTGAGACAGGGTTTGTGTATCCTTGGCTGTCCTAGATTTGCTTTGTAGACCAGGCTGCTCTTGAACTCACAGCAGTCTACCTGCCTCTTCCTCCCTGAGTGCTGGGATTAAAGGGGTGGGCCACCACTCCTGGCACATAGTGATATTATTAATAAGGTATTTTTGAAGAATTTCTCTTGTTATTCAATGAAATAATACAGGCCAATACAATAACAATGCAGGTGCACAAGGGTGTGTGCATTATGGGATAGTAATGTGTAAGATTTGGACTAATTACTATTTAGCATTTTTCTGAATCAGGCATCTCATGGACTACTTTGCTTAAATCACTGAGTAGCCTATAGAGCTACTCCAAAATTTTAGGTCATGTTCCATTACTGGCTTAGACACAAAGTAGCTGCTCCATTTTAAAAGGAAATAGTTACAAACAGTGGGAGTGCAGTATTTGTCTTGACCAGTGTGAGTCTTTATAAGAAAGGGCATAGGAAGCAGTAGCATCAAGAACAAGACACTTGGAAAGGGACTCTATGTGGTAATGAAAATAATATAGGAGTCAATTTAACTTTGTAACTTTGTAACACTCAGTGAAAATGTATTGGCCCCCAAATAAAAGAGATACTTCCAGGATCATAAGTAAGTTCTCTCTAAACCAAAATGTACAAAAGTAGAATTATTCTCAAACCCAACAAAACTTGGGTAAATGCCACAGAGCTCTACAAACTACAGCAGTTTTAAATTTGAGTTATTTAGGTAACACCTTGCTCTTGCTTCATGAGATTTTTAAGTGATGCTAAGAACAATTTTTTTAAAAACCCAATTGTAATTTTCTGTCCAAGCCTTACTCTTAAATAATATGGGAGTCACCTTAATTGGGATAAAATTTTTGGGGAAAACCAAAGGTTCCAACCTCCCTCTTTCATATTTGGACATAGCAGATAGTAAAATACCCTAAGTGATTGGAAAATGTGCATTTCCAGATTATACATGAGTTATGATAGACATAATTAAAACAGACAAGTATAATTATTTGCCAAACATTTATTGAGTTTTTTTTTTTTGTTTTTTGTTTTTTACAGTCCAGTTATTTGAACAAGAATGTCTTTAAGGCAGTGTAAGGCCTTGAAGGATTGTGGGCTGATAAGTCTAGCCAAGAGACTTCTAGAAATTTGTTCTGTTCATACACTTTCCCCTTTCCTTCTTCCACCACAGTGTGAACTCTTGTTGGACCCAAACAAGAAAGATGTTTACAGGATCTTGAGTAGATTTCCTCCAAACCAAACTGTACAAAAGTAGTAATATTCTCAAACCCTTCAAAACTTGGGAAAATGGAACAGAGCTCTACAAATTACAGCAGTTTTAAATTTGAGTTGTTTGAGAAACACCTTGCTTTCACTCCATGAGATTTTAGGTGATGCTAAGTATAAAAACATAATGCCAAATTCTATTTTTCTGTCCCAGCCTTTTCTTATTAGCTATTTCTTCCTGTTATGAACTGATTTCATATGGTATTTTTTTTTGTATAAATCATCCTTCACCCTTGCATTATTTGAGGGCTGTAAAATTTCAGCCTGACAATGGAATCTGTTGCAATTATGTAATAAAAACTGAGAAAATTATTTGGAGGTAAAGACAAATGAAATTTAGACCAAAGAAAGTGTCAATTTAAACATAAAATGAAAGCTGTAGACAAGATGATCCACTACTAAAAATAGTGGTCCAATTATTTTGAATATCAAATTGCTACATTATTCTTATTATTTGTGAAAGCAATAAATCAATGTGCTTCTCAAACAAAATTCCTTTAAAAATTAAATGGCTTATTTTTTTAAAAAGTGCACATCATATCCGCACTCAAAGACATCTTGTAATAAAGAAACTACCGGAAGAAGAATAAAAGACAGGAGTTGAAAGAAAAGAAATAGGTATAGTTTAAGATTCAGGAGGAAAAGACACATTCAAAGATTAGAGAGTTTTCCCACAACCAGAAACACACGGGTTATCATCTGCGTTTCTCATTTTCTTTTGCTTGTAGCTTTGGCTGGTGCCAGGATGTTGGCAGCATCCTCTAAGAACGGTATTGAGACCTCTGCTCTTGGATGTACTCGTAGAGGGGGCTGGAACGCACTGGCACGTTGGCAAACTGGCGCGTGCCAGACTCCAGGATCTGGCGGCGCCTCTGCTCCCCCTGCCGACGGATCTGCTCTTCTTGAAATTTTCTCTCCCGCTCTTGGCGACGCCTCTGTTCCTCTTCCTTACGTAGTTCTTGTTCCTGAAGACGAATCTTATCCCTAGCAAACTGCTCCTCAGCTAGGTACTGACCGTCTCCCTTCTGCCTCCGCAACTGCTGGTCCTGCTGCAGCTGTTTCTCTTCCCGGAATTTCCTGTCACGCTCCTGGCGGCGCCGCTGCTCTTCTTCCTGGCGAAGCTCTTCTACCTCACGGAATTTTCTGTCTCCCTGTTGGCGCTCTAGGCGAAGCTGTTGCTCACGTTCCTGGCGACGCAGTTCCTGCTCTTCCCTTTCTTTCCTGAGCTCCGGCTCTCGGGGGAATTTTCTGTTTTCGCGGTCCTGAAGACGACGCTTCAGTCCCTCTCTTTCCTGGCGGAGCCGCTCCTCTTCCTGAACCTCTTGGTTCAGCAGTTCCTCCCTTTCTTGAAGAAGCTCTTCTTCCTCACGGTCTTTCCTGTCGCGTACCTGTTGCTCGCGTTCCTGGCGCCTCCTCTGCTCTTCCTGGAGTTCCTGGCGGAGCTCTCGTTCCTGACGGAATCCTCTGTTGCGTTCCTGGCGCCGCAGCTGCTCTTCCTCGCGCTCCCGGCGGAGCTCTTGTTCCTGGCGGCGCTGCACTTCCTCACGCTCCCGGCGGAGCTCTTGTTCCCGGCGGAAACCTCGGTCCCTCAGCTGCT
>OU015751.1:123234136-123257019 GCA_907169655.1 Acomys percivali | reverse complement strand
GGTCTCGCCTCAGCTCCCGCTCTTGCCTCAGCTCCTGCTCAAGCCTCTGCGCCTGCTCAAGCCTCGGCAGGGGTTCCCGTAGCTCTTCTTGCCGGCGCTTCTGCAGCAGTCTTTCTTCGGTCTGGCGGTTGCTCTTGAGTTCTTGCCTTTCTCGCCTTTGCTGTTCCGCTTCCTCAGAAAACTCCTCAGCGTCACGACCCTTGCTCCAGCTTAGCGGCTCTTTCTCTGCCAGGCGCTCCTCCAGTTCTTGAAGTTCCCGCCTTTTCAGTCGCTGCTCTTCATCTAGGTGTTGCCTGTCGCGCTGCTCCAGCCTCTCTTGCCTCTTTGTCTGCTCCTCAGCGCGCTCCTCCTGCTCATGTCTCTTCTGCCAGCTTCGGCGCCCAGGTTCTTCTTCCAGTTGTCTGTCCCGGGGCTCGAATCTCCTTTGGTCTTCTTGTGTCAGGTTCCTCTTTTCCCTAGGCAGGGCTCTCCTCTCATCTAGCTCTGCAGCCTGACCAAGAGCATAATAGCAAGCTTGAGCAATCTTGGAAAGGAACACGAGGAATTCGTTGAAATCAACACGCCCATTGCAGTCGCGATCCAGAAGTTCTAGGGTCAGGTCTACCGTCTCAGGGTCATGTGGTTTCTATGAAAATATTAAAGCAAATGTTTTATAATTAATTATTTATAAGCAGTAAACTTTTACTTTCACACTTATGTTTTGCTGTGATTGGGAGATATCTAGAGCAATTAGAAAAGGCACAGTTTGTTTTTATACATATGTGAACAACTCATTTCAAAACATACTCTTGTTGGAAATAGTTGTAATTGTGTGCTGATCAAAGCAACAAATTAGTTCTAGATGGGTGAATAAGAGTGGAGATTCATCCTTGTGATAGATAAAATGAAATTTTATGAAGATTTCCAACAGACATAGCCAGTTTTAAATAGCCAGTCCTCCGGATTTATTTTCTATTCTATGCGTGAAGAACCAAGGTATTTACAGCAATGACATTTTAATTGAGAAACAGGCAGACTTTGGTTGCTGAAAGTTCGAAGCCAAAAATGCCCCTTCAAGTCTACTAACTTGATTAGGCATCATTAGTGGTAATGCCCTATTAACTAACACTTCATTCCCATTAACAATGCCATCAAGGTCATTAAATACATGCTATTAACTTCCTTAGTTCTCGGATTATCATACCAATTTAAATATCCCAGGCTCAAAAATGAATGAGGATATAATGTAGACTTATCATGTTTTAAAATCAATATTAATCAGTGTTCTTTTCCGTGGTCTTTCATGGGAAGAAAATTGATAGCCCCACATCTATAGATTTCTTTTTCTTTTGAGGTAGTACCTGAAGGGCAGCTCCAAGTTCCCTTTCAAGGAGGTTCTTCAAGTCTTTCTTGCTTAGTGATGCTCCGTCACAACTATGTGAGGCATATTCATAGAAAACTTCAGTGATATCAACAATGCTTCTTATAAGTGGAGACATTTTTTTTCCCTTAAAATTCAAGTAAACCTAGAACAATTAGGATAGGATTTAGAATCAAATCTGATTTTGGGAAAACTTCATTCTCATAGATTTAGACAGATATTTACACTTTTCACTAATAATGTCAAATTGCATTTTCAGAGCATTTTGTCTTTGAATACTGTGTTCAGGAAGAGGAAGAGAAATATTGAAAAATTATAAGCCAAGAAACTGTCTTCAAACTATATTACAGTCAGCTTTTCATTGATATCAGTATAGACTATCCACTGCTCCCTTTTGTTTCAGCATATTTCAGAGCAGATACTGAAAGGATAAGAGCAAGAATTTAAATTCTACATGTTGCTACTCAGAATAACTCTTAAAGTCAAGCAAAGAGGACACGTAAAAGCCAAGATGTGAAGGGAGAGATTTGAGCATCTTCAGAAGTAAGTAGAGACATGAACAGCCAATTGTGTCTGCAAAAACATGTCAACAAACAGAAGAGTGAAAAGGAAATGTAAGTTATTCCTTAAATTTGTAGCCCATCAGGGACTAATTCATGTCATCAATTCTAAGATTAAAGAATGTTTCCTCATCAAAACAAAATATTGTAACATTTAGATACAGCAACTCAGAAAAACAGAATGCATGATATCTACCTTAACTCAGATATACAATGGCTATTCAATCTTCTATTATTGAAAATTATTTGACTCTCTTTTAGCCTTACCTATCTTATCCAAGTGGGATAGCTTTTTATTAAACAAAAGGTGAGTCACACAGACAGTAAACAGTAATTAACATCAAAATACATCAGACCATCCCCCGGCAAACAAACCTGGAGAACTTTGAGTGACATTGTTCTTAAGGCTGGCTTCGTTAAACTCAAGCAAATCATTTGAGTGTTGGATTACAGAAATGGGAGGGGTGCTCTGGGAATGCTGCTCATTGATAGAGTTACTGCTAGTATATGCAAGACTATGTGTTCAATTCCAGGTAATGCCAAAACATATCAAGACACACGGCAACAACAAAGTCTTATCCAGCAACAGACTAGTGTTAAAAAGAATGCTTGGATGGCTTTCCTGGCTGAGTTCTGTATTATCCAACATCTCACGTACCAACTCAGATGTGAACTATATGAAGATGCCTATGTCATACATGACACATTAAAAATATCAGAGGTTTGCCCACTTTTGAGATGATAGTTTTTCAGAAAAATGAGCCCGATAAGAGGCACATTCATTGTTTCTTGATGTGTGTTAAGTATTGAGTTCAGAGCCTCGAGAGAACTCCTGCTTTCTGTTCAAGTGATGGCTCCAACCATAAAGAGATGGGGTGGGCCGGGCAGTGGTAGTGCACACCTTTAATCTCAGCACTCGGGAGGCAGAGGCAGGTGGATCTCTATGAGTTCAAGGCCAGCCTGGTCTACAAAGTGAGTCCAGGACAACCAAGGGCTACACAGAGAAACCCTATCTTGAAACAAAACAAAACAAAACAAAACACCAAACCAACCAACCAAACAAACAAAAGAGATGGGGTGAACCAAAGGCAGAGGCAGAGGCAGGTGGATTTCCATGAGTAGGGAGACCAGCCTGGTCTCCATAGCAAGGCCTCGGCCAGATAGGGCTAAACAGTGAGACCTTGTCAAAAAAAAAAAAAAAAAAAAAAAAGAAGAAGAAGAAGAAGAAAAAGAGAAAGAGGCAGAGGAAATAGGATAAGTGAGATTTAGCTGACACTTAAATGTGGAGATCCCTTCTGGAACATAGAGCCTGCCTTCATTCTCCCAAAATGTACCGTGGCTATAAAACGAAGAATCGAAGAAGAATCGTATAGAAGAATGCCATCCCATAGGATGGAACTTACCCACTTCACCAGAGGAAGAAGTCAAGTGCTCGCTGACACTGCTGGCAAGTGTGCTAGGTAACTGGCAGCAGGGCCTTTTATAGGGGTTTTAATCGTGCCCCAGGCATCAATTTAGGAAGGAGACACCCACTCTGTGGGATGACCTGATTCATTCAAATCCCAGCTCCACCTCTGTCTCCAGGAATGGCTGTTTATCTCACCATTTGCTCACGTAGCTATTTGGCACAGGGTTCACAGGACTTGCCTCCTGACTGGGTACTTGCTCCACCTCATACAGAAAGGTAGAATATTTGGCAGCTTTTCTGACTTTTCTTTAATTGCTAAAATAAAAACACTGAAACAAAGATGATGAGTATTATAAACCTTTATTTATTATCCATCAAAAAAGGACAGCTCCCGGTCATTTATTTTTTTAAGATTTATTTTTAAGTCTGTCTATGTGCAAACGTGAGTACAGGTGCCGATAGAAGCCAGAGGTGTTGGAGTCCCCTAAGACTGGCCACCCAACATGGACGCTAGGAACTAAATTCAGGTCTTTTGCAAGAGCAAAGTATTCTTAACTGGTCAGCCATATTTCTTTCTTTTTCTTTCTTTCTTTCTTTCTTTCTTTCTTTCTTTCTTTCTTTCTTTCTTTTTCCCTTCAGCCATATTTCTAACCCCTTAAACTATTTGTTTTATAGGGTATACATATTCTAGGTTGTCAATACACAGGACTTTTTTTTTTTTTTGACATAAACTGATTAGAACCAACTCATTTCTCTATGGCATATAGTACACCATGAAGAGATGACCATAGCCTTGCCTGGAACACCGGGAAGATGATGTGGGAGGACAATTTTCTTTTCTAAAAATTCAGATGGTAAACTTATTTTATATTGTATTCTTCTGGTTTTTTTTTTCTCTACAGGTTAGGGGTTGCTTCTTAAGTAAAATATTTTGGAGAATATCTTAAAATATGTGTTTATCAAGCTGTTGATGAGAATCCATATTGTGAAATTTCATTATTAGAGATATTAAGTCTAAGTGAAATTCGCTCATTTGTTGTTGGGTTTTTTTTTTTTTTTTTCTAGCATATTGAAGCCCCTGGAGAAAAAGAGCTAGTGTAATGCATTATTGTAGATACAATCATCTCATTCAGCCCGAGTTACTAATGGTTATGACATCTAAACACTTGAGTTGGCTCCTCCTGGAAGCACATTAAGGTTATTCTAGCCCATTATAGCTGTCAGTGCTTTCCCAACCCTGGTGATTATTTGTGAATCTCAGGGCATTTTTATTGTAAGGAACTGGATTTACTCCCAGTTATCAGTGACTCCCACCATTTCATTTCGTACTACATGAAACTTTGGTTCATAATAGATTTATGGAGACTATTAAATGATTCAGTGGCTTCTTTGAAATTCTGTCTCCACCAAAAGGAAGTACTGGTTTGGGGAATTTTGAGGAGAATTTATGTTCTTTCTTGATGTCCATTTCTTAATCTAGACATGGATTAACTAGAAGATTGAGGTGATGGAAGGTTGAAAATGTGACTGCAAACCTAGTACGTTTCTGCCTTTTCAAGGCCTTCACTACTGAGGTCTGTGATTTCCAAGTTTTGTTAGAACCACCAGAACTGTCATTATCTGTTGGGCTTGGTGAACTGATTTGATATGGCAAATTCTCTCACTCAGTTTTAACTAATGTTTTATACAGGTCTCTTAGTCTTTTGATCAACTTCAGCAATGGACAGACATAACTTACTACAAGTCATCAAAACCCTTTTTCTCTCTCCCAAGGTTTCTAGTATTTTGACTAGATAGCCTTCAAAGGATTCCCTGTAGCTTAATTATGTTTCTATGTGAGCTGTTCTCTGTCTCTCTCTGTCTCTGTCTCTCTGTCTGTCTGTCTGTCTCTCGGTCTCTGTCTCTCTCTCTCTGTGTCTCTCTGTCTCTGTCTCCCTCTCTCTCTCCCCCCTGCTCGCCCTCCCACTCCCCCTCTCCCTCTGACAGTATTTTTGCTTAGTAGTCCAAAATGGTCTTTAAGGTCTGACTTCCTCTTGGCAGCTCAGAGTTTGCTTGTTTGTTATCCATCTATGTTCTGTTAAAAAATTTCAGTCCAAGTTTTCCATCCTGCAGTACTTTAAATGTTAAGCTTAGTAACACTTCCCTTATGCATTCTTGTCTGGAGCGAGCACAAAAGAAAGGAAAATATTTTCAGACATCCACTAGTCTCAGAATTGACTCTTCTCATTGTGTGTTCACTTTGAAACAAGTTCAGCCTTACAACAGTGCTATAAGAACAGCTGCATGTGTTCTTTTATTTTATATTAAGTATAAAACAGAACAAGAATATTATTTCAGGCATCTGGAGCAGTGGCTCAGAAGTTAATAGCACGCGTTGCTCTTACAGAGGACCGCTGACAACCTTCTGTTATTTCAGTTACAAGGGCTTTGACGCCCTCTTCTAACCTCTACAGCTGCAGGCCTGCACACTATGCATATACAAATATCCAGACAAATAATTTTAAGCATATTTAATTTTTAAAAGAATACAGAAATATACAAAACAAAAACAATTAGGTGTGGTGTTGCATGTCTTTAGCAGCACTAGGAAAGCAGAGGCAAGCAGATGTCTGTGAGTTCAAGGCCAGCCTGGTTTATAGAGTGAGTTCCACATCAGCCAGGGTTACATAGTAAGACCCTTTCTAACAATAGCAACAATAATGAAAAAGCAAGTTTCAGTAGCAATCTCTAACATGATTTTAGACAAACAATTTTAATTGTTTTATAGACTCATTAAAAGATTTGGAAATATTAGCAAATATAGAAAATTAACCTTTAACAAATCGGTTCCATGTATTTTTATTTAAAGCTAACTAGAAATCCTTGAGAATGGTAGTATCCATTTATGGTTCATCAAAGATAATGCTTTTTTATAATGTTGAAATCTTCATATTTTTATAGACAAAAGATCTCGTGGCTTAAAAATATTTCAGATTACACTTATTTACTTGTGTTTAGGGGCATTAGTGTGAAGTTCAGTTTTCTTCTTCCGCCATATGGGTTCCTAGGATCGAACTCAGACATTTGGGCTTGATTACAAGTTCCTTTCCCCACTGGGCCATCTGACTGGCCCTCATTGTCTTTGTTTTCTTAAGACTGGAAACGGAGGCACTGAGAGGTCAAAGAACATTACAGCTAGCATGGGAATGAACTGAGTACCTTATTTCATTTCTGCATGAGTATTGTTTATTCTCAGAACATATCTATAGTGCTATACTGACATTTGGGACTTGGGCCTTTTATTACAGAAGTATTAAAAGGAAGAAATCAAATGTACTTGTGAAGAATTTTTATCACATTGATTGTGTGTGTGTATGTGTGTGTGTGTGTGTGTGTGTGTGTGCGCGCGCACGCACAGGTGTGAAACTTAGAGGATGACTTGTGGAGGTTGCTTCTCTTCTACTATGTGGCCTCTGGAGACCAAAGTCATGTCATTAGACTCAGCGGCAAGTACCCTCACCAGCCGAGCCATCTTACTGGACTAGCCCAGAAACAAAATTTCTGTTGTTTATTCACGTTAGTGTCACTCAACTATGAAGCTCTTCTGAGCACTGAAATCCCTGGGGGTGAGGCTCTAATGTAGTAACAAGCAAGCAAGAAAGGATTAGGTTTTCCTGGCTTTAAACCTCACCTGAGGACTCATTCCCACATATTTTTTTCCTTGCTAGAATCTAGAAACATAATAAACTTGATATTTTGTGACATTTAACCAGGCCTAGCTTGAGCTCAATTGGATAATTTCCAAGACAAAAAGTTAGATGGAACAGAGAAGGTTCCAGTGTCACTATCAGCCAAAGGATGTCTCAAGATCTCTCTCTCTCTCTCTCTCTCTCTCTCTCTCTCTCTCTCTCTCTCTCAAGATCTTTATTTTGTATACAATGCTCTGCCTACATGAACACCTGCAGGCCAGAAGAGGGCACCAGATCTCATTACAGATGGTTGTGAGCCACCATGTGGCTGCTGGGAATTGAACTCAGGACCTCTGGAAGAGCAGACAGCTCTTAACCTCTGAGCCATCTCTCCAGCCCCTCAAGATCTTAGAATGAACCATGATGCTGATAATCTGGGAAAACATTCAATGTAGGACGACCTTAGATGCCTTTGAAAGAAGTGGGATTCTTGGTAGGCTTTCTTAACACCTGCTTCCTGGAGACTTTTTCTTTCATGTTATGTATTAGGTCTTTGAAATTTCCCTATTATTTTCTATTATGCAGTGACTGGCACTCTCATCTGCCAGGCAAAAACCTAATGTAGGATACTTGAAGCTCTGCCAAAGCTCCACCTCCTCCTCCTCCAAACTGCCCTCAGCCTTTCTGCGCAATGGTCCTTCCATGCAGAGACAACTTCTCCCCGGAGCAAGCATCGTCAGCATCACGTAACCTCCGACTGGTTAGTGTTTTCATGTTCGCCTCTGACTCAGCGGATTCTTGTTTTGTCTTCTCAATTAGGTTTTAAGTTCCTTGAAAGTGGCGCAAACCTTTATTTCTACCATGTGCGCTTCGTCCTCACTGATATGACTTAACTGTGTCTTGGCAGTTTGAGTGGCCAGCAGGTCAGAATGAGGCGATGTACCTGTGCCTCGATGGATTATCTCTCCATGTGATGGCATGAGGAGGAGGCCTCTTACCAAAATGGGAATCAGCCCTTCTGGGGCCTCCTTTGAGTTTTGGTGCTTACGGGGCAGGTGAGGGAGGAAGCCGTGCTCCACCCTCTCTTCTTCTTCCATGTCCATCACTTCACCCCTCTGTTAAACGAGGAAGCTATAAGATATGAATCCCTTCCTCAGAGGGGAGCTGTGATAATTATAGCTTGTAAAGAATTTTGTGATTCTTAGATATAAAAGAGCTAATTATTATGATCATTAATATTCTTAATTTTTATCTTCTTCAAGGTAAATTATCCTTACTTTAATTACACCCCCACCCTTTAGGTAATTATACCTCCAAGAGTCAGCAGATGCTTTCATCTCACGTTCTGCCATGCAGGGTGACTGGCACGGGTGCCCAAGGATAACATTACTGCCTTCCCGTCATAGTAGCAGAGTGAGCCTGCTTTCTCAGTAAACTGGCCATAGATTTTAGGTCATTTTGTTTTCCCTGTTCTGTAATCATATCTTTAGCCCATTGAGTGACTCCTCCAATACACAGAGCATTGAAATGTGTCAAAACAAACAAACAAACAAAAAACCAAGCAAAACAAAAATCTCACTCCTCATGGGACAAATAAATTCATTTTTTTATAATTTAATGAACACCTTGAATGAAGGAAGCAGATATCTGAGTAGGTCATAGAGACTGTGTGATACCTAATTTATGAAGAGTTTCAGCTGCTGTATGAGAAAGATCTAGAGCTCCTTGAGCTACTGTGTGACACTCTGTTCTCTTTAGATGTTGATATGTTTCTGATAGGACAATAAACCTTCTGGGGGCATGAGACAGGAGAACAGATATCTTTTGAGAGAAGTTTGTTAGTGATAAAAAGGATACCATAGTGGAGGTGAGTGCTAAGGTTTAACACTAAATAGATGCTTTGGGCTGCGGCCTTTCTCATGTAGGGAGGAGAGCACGGCAGACTTTAACTCATTTGTCTTGACAGAGTTTCTTCTAGACTCAGACCTTTGTACCTTGATGTCCTTGGTTACTGAGTTCAAGTCTTCTGCTTTGGTTCTGGGAGTCCCACCCAGGACCCAAGTGAGGCTGGAAGTGGAGGAAAGCAGGAAGGTAGGGTCAGAGTGAGTTTTCAGTGTCTGCGGCTCAGTGTGAGTCTCTGGAATCCCACACCAGACTCCGCATCCTGCTTTCACATTCTTTCTTGTACCTGTTTCTTCTTGTTGTCTCCTTTTAAATCCCCCCTGCCTGCTTCCCCCTTAAGACCATTCTAGAGTTAGGTTAGAAAACAGGATAAGGATAAAGGGCTTTGGGAGGACCGGTCAAAACGCTCGGTCCTTTTGCCTCACAGGAGGATGTTACTAAGCTTTCATGAAGATCAGTGACAGGCTGCGTGGTTCTTGGTTCTTCCCACAGCCAGTCTCCTTTGGTCTTTAGTTGAGGCCTCTGTTCCATTTTAGGTGCCATACAAGCCCAGAACCCTCACCACTCCACATCTTGATGATTTAGAATGGGCAGAGTGGCTTAAGAAAGTCTTAACTCCGAAAAGAAGGCCGCGTTTTATTGAGGAGCCTGTTCAGTTGTCTCTCCCTCTCTGGGGAAGGTTGTTCCAGGATCTCAGTGGTACCCAAGCCCAAGGATGCACACTCAGCCCTTTATAGAAGATGGCACAGTAGAATGTGTACCCATACTGTGCACATCTTCCTGTGTGATTTTTCTCTAGATTACTTTTAATATACAGTTCTTGTACTATATGGTGTATAGTGTAACATGGTCCAGTGCCTGGTGCCATACTAAGACTAGACTAAAGGGCCCAATAAATACTTACAAACTGAAAGAGACTCGCTGAGAGAAAAGGACTTCAACAAAGCTCACTAGGACTTCCCCCATTGTTATTCCCTAAGCAGGTCAGGACAGGATTTTTAAAAATTAAAATATCTAAAAGTTTAAAACTCATAGTAGCCACTTAGCTGTTCTGCCAGGTGTGTGGTTGGAGGTTTTTAAGTGGATGGATGCTGATTGCTGAGTATCTGACCAAATGGAGCCTTGCTCTGGTTCCCTGCTGGCTCACCTTCAGTTCTGGGCAGAGAGTGAGTCACTAAAGGTTCATCCATGAGGACATCTTATGAGAGTACCTTACAAATTGCAAAAATAAAACCATTCTTTTGGCATCACAATTCGAATCTTGGAAGTGACTTACAACATGTGTAAAAAAGAAGAAGAAGAAGAAGAAGAAGAAGAAGAAGAAGAAGAAGAAGAAACGAAGAAGGGGAATACTTCATACAGGAAATCACTGATCAGGTTTTCTGATATTAGTATAATCTTTTCTCTCAGGGTCAGCAGTCTTCAAAATTAGCTTATAGAATTTGACTGTTGGCTTTTCAAGATGTAAAACTCTCTGAAGTCTTTGAATATAAGCCCTAGAGGACTGATCTCTGTACCCCCACCTATTCCGTGAATTCCATAACGGTTTGCTACACAGCTTACCCAAAAAATCAGAACTAGAGAACAAGCCCTGGAAAAGAAGTGACCCTACCCCTTCAGAGACTAGGAGAGCCATTGAAGACCACTTACAGTCTACAAGCACCCTACAGCTCAAAGGACAAAGGGAACGCTACCGGAGGGGGGGGGAGTAGTTTGGGAAGGTTTCAGTGAAGAGGTGGGGCCTATAAATGGATTTTAGGCAGAACAAGAGGTATAGAGACATTCCTGGTAGTGGGAGGAAAAGGTATGGCATCAAGTAAAATCCAGAGTAGCACTTGGCCACCTTTTAACACAGGGTTGTGTCTCTATGGTCCTTTTTCGCACTTGACCTTACAGAAGAGAACCGTGGTTCCAGCTAGCTATTAACTTAGGAAGGAGCTGAGTACAATAGAAGGCAGGGTCCATGAAAGCAGATTCTATGTCTGTTTGATATACTGTTCCCAGTGCCTGCCAGCCAGCACTCAGGAAATAATCGTTGATTTAAAGTATGAGTGGATGGCACGTGCGTATCACATACAAGATCATGCCCAATCACATGACCGGAAAAGTATCCTGCAAGAGTTCCGAAGTCACTTTTTTGATGGGAGGATGAGGAAGAAAGGTGGGAGAGAAATATTTGTGGGGGGGGGGGAGAAGTCACAGTGACTAGGAAGGGGGTGAACAGTTTTATCTTTCTAAGTCTTGGTGGAAGGACAGCTTAGGTGACTGGATCATGCCGCAGCAGATGGGAACTGAGATGGGATGGGCAAAGACAGTGTGACAAGCCAGTAGCTTCCTCAGCACTTCCTTTTGGAGAGTAGCAAAAGTTGGTGGGGGTGGGGAATGATTTTTGCCATGGGGTTGGCTTTGCATCTGTATCTCAAAAAACAATTCAAAGGGTATTACCCAGCGAGTCTAGGCTCCTCTGCTATTATTATTTAAATAAGGACTTGAATAGGCACTTTTTGCCTCAGTGAGGAAACTGCCTAAGGCGCCGGGCTAAATGAAGTTAAGTGGACTGGTTTTGCCTACATTAGAAGGTAGCTCTGAAGGAGCCTCTTTCTTGTTCCAGTGTAGTCATCTGCCTCTCTCACCCAGTGTCATTTGAACAACTCAGTCTAATTGGCCCCAAGTGTTGTCAGGACTGTAGGTGTTGCTCAAAGGCAGAGTGCTTGCCTAGTGTGTGAGAGGCCTTGGAACCTTCCAGCTCAGGGAGGAAAAGGAAAAGGTCTCACATCAGCTCTGGCTGGTGGACATGGTTCTTATCGCTTTGCGGATGAGGAACTGGAGACTTGGGGATGCTGAGGTACTGAACTTGGGGTCAAAGAAGCTGGCAAGTGGAAAGCCTGGAGTTTGAATGTAGATCTAGTAAACTCAAAAGAACATATTCTTTAAAAAAATTTTATTTTATTAATTTATTCATATTACATCTCAATGGTTATCCCATCCCTTGTATCCTCCCATTCCTCCCTCCCTCCCATTTTCCCCTTACCCGCTCCCCTATGACTGTGACTGAGGGGGACTTCCTCCCCCTTTGTATGCTCATAGGGTATCAAGTCTCATCTTGAAAAAAAAATTCTTTACTGTCATTTTATATTAGTCCCTTTGTTAGTGGAAGGACCAGATTCAACCTTCACCAAGAGACTCCTTGAACTTAGAAGGGAATGTCAGTTTGTAAGTAGGGTGGCTTTCTGTGGCAGTGTCAGCCTCTGATGGAGAGATCCCGTCAGCCTGGGTGACAGAGGTTCACGGTTCTGATAGGAGGCTAGGAGGAAATTATAATGGACAGAACGTGGTGTGGCGATTAGACCTTGCAGCTTGCAATTGGAACCTTTCCCCTCAGCCATGGTCAGGACTGGTTTGTGCAGGTGATGGAGGCAAAGGCTGGAGAGTGTCCCTGTTATCAGACACCAGCAGCGACTGGTGAGTGTCATGAGGAGACCTTGAGGACTTGGCGCAACAACTTGATTATAATCATTAAGCTTTTATAGGACACCAAATGCATTGTAAAGGGTTTTTACAACCCTCTTTTTATTGGTTCTTCTCCATCCAGCCCAGCATGACCGAAGTGCTGCCGCCTCCACTCTTCAGGTGAGAAGGGGCCACCGAGAGGTGAAGTCCCTGCCCTAGGTCATCCAGCGGCTGAACTAGGGTTGTAGCTTGCTGCATTGTCCAGAAAGGGCTTTCATCTTTGAGCCATTGGAACCATAGGGGTTTAGAGCAATGAAAATATTAGGGAGCTGGACCTGAGCGGGTGTTTGAGATTTGTTTTCTCCCACACTGTGAATTTTACGCACAGAATCAAACATTTGACGTATCAAAAGCAGAAGAGACATTATTCCTCCCCATCTTCTGGGTTCTCCTTTTTTAAAAAGCATCTTTCCCTCTATTCTTCAAGAGATGAAGTTAATCTAAAGAAATGACTCCACCTTCCAGGCATTTAGACATGGGCACAGGTGGCGAGCAGTTGTGAGCTTGCTCGTTAGAAGGCAGAGGAGATGCTTCTTAGCAATGGCATCAGCTGTCCCCTACATAGAGGCCTTGCTCTGGTTTTATGGGCTCAGCCTGGGGATTCAGCCACTTGGGCTTCAGTGTTAGGGAACTTGGGAGCTCAAAGTTAAGTGGACTCAAGGCGTTTACTTATTTTCTTCAGCATCATCCTTGCTGCAGAGCCCTTTCTGAGCCTGCTGTATGTATGCTTTGTGAGTGTCCAATAGCAACTCTACCAGAAAGCATCTCTGAAATTTGTGGGTTGCTGACTGTTTTTCTTTTAGACTTATCTTCTGATGGTTGACATTCTACAGAATGTTCCTGAGAAGTTTGGGCATGGGTGCCCCACTCCTATGGGCACCATGCTGGCCCCTTCCTTATTTCCATAGCTTTTCACTAAGCTTCATTTTGTTTCCTGAACTTACCATGGAAGGAATTGTTCCCTCCAAAATCCTCATAGGAAACACAAGTGAGATATCTCCCATACTTTACGGACCATTTAGGCACGAGTCTGTAACAAACTTCAGAAAATGAGCCTGGCATCTTCTGAAGTACACTTTAATTTTGTCCTTGGTCCATTCTGTTTAAAGTGTTAAGCTGGTCTGGATTACAGAGCATATGCTAGGGTGTAAGTTCCTGGAGAGAACTTTTTTTTTGTGTGTGTAAGGTAATGTGAGGATACAAGATGTGTTTTCTTTGAGGACAATTAATTTTTTTTAATAGATTCTGCCTGGCCATGTGATAAATTAGGAGCCTGGGGTTCTGTGTTATAGGCCCGTCTCAGAATTGGTATTCTCTGTGATCTTAGGTGTGCCATGTAAACTCTGAGCACACGGTATCTATCCATAAAACCACAATAGTGACGCCTCTTTCGTTTTAAAGATTGTGTGTATGTGCACAGGTGCGCTACAAGAAGTAAGACAGTAAACTGTGGGGTATTTTGAGTTTATTGGAAAATAATATGGACGAGAACTTAAGTTTCCGTATGTCCGTTTCGTCTCCTAACACCAAAGTTCAGAATCCTGGGAGTAGAGCCACAGAGAGGCCGGGAAAGTGAGGGGAGTGGGGAAGTCAGGCAGCCTCAGGTGGAGCAGGGCTCGCCTTCAGACGTGCTGTGAGCACTCAGTTCTGCCCTTTCTGATGACTACCGATAGTTTCTGCTATTGCTGGGTACTTGCTGTGATTATTTCTGGCTTAAATATTTTTTTTTCTACAAGGAGTCGAGATTTGGGGAACAGATTCCTCAGACTTGCCCAATGGGTTGTTCTTCCAGTTCTTTTCCGGAACATTCTGTAGAATGCCAACGCTCAGAAGATAAGTCTAAAAGAAAACCGGTCAGCAACCCGCACATTTCACTAGTGCTCTCTGGTGGAGTTACTATTGGAAATTCACCAAGCTGTGCATCGGGCTCCGAAAGGCCTCGGCAACAAGGTCAATGACTAAGCAAAGGTGTAAACGCAGGAAATCTAGACCCAGGTCCCCAGGCTGCTGTTTACATCAGACCATTGGGATCTGACATCTCAGCAGCTCTGTGCTGTGGGAATCCGACGGTCTTCAGGTAGCTGTTGTAATTCTAATCTTATGGTGCCCGTATTGGAGGATGAGGTGAAGGTAGCCTTTAGGAGGCTTGCCCAAGGCACAGGATGACTCAGGAACACAAGGGAGGAGGGACGTGAGTGAGAGATTCTTTGCTCTTGACCTCACTACCTGACCATTATGCTACCCAGTCTTTCCTGCCGTGGGCCTGCCTGCTTAGAATTCAGGTTCCAGAGCTGTTTTGCTGTCCTCTCCCATCCACTATTAACCGTTGACGTAATTCATTTATCTAACCGGCCTCTGCGCACCTTGGGTCTCAGGTGGTCGTGGAGAGTCATCCCCTAGGCCCTGCCTCCCGTTTGGAAGGATCCTGAGTGAGTGTGCCCCTCTACTTAGTCTCCGTTCTGATTCCGGTCCCCTTGTCAGACGATGGGATAGTATCTCACGGGCTAAATGCAGAGTGACGGCGTCAGTGGAAACTATAATTTATTGACTGCCCTCTGTTTGTCATGCATGGTTTGAGGCATGAAACCAGCACAATAAACTCGTGTGTATTTACCTGACGAGGCCTAGGAAGGGCCGTAAGAAAGGCCAGGTCATCTCCCGAGGGTCACATGACAGGGAAATGGGGAGTTGATATTTGGCAAGCTCTTATTCACAAGGCTGTGCTGCCTGGAGTGTTACCAAAGCTCTTTATGACCCCACCATTAAAGTTCCATTTATTTATGTGTTATTTATTTGTGTGTGTATGTGTGTGTATGCGTGGGTGTTTGTGCCGTGATGTGTGTGTGTGTCAGAGGACAGCTTTCAGAGTCGGTTCTCTCAGTTTACCATTTGGATTCGGGAAACTGAACTTGGGGCGTCAGACTTGGAGGACGTTCCTACTTTATTTAATCTACTAAGGCATCTTGCTGGCCTCACACTGCTTGTTATTTACATTATTTTAATTTATTACATTTGCATTATAATTTATAGTTTCTCCGGGGCGATGGCAGCGCACGCCTTTAATCCCAGCACTCGGGAGGCAGAGGCAGGCGGATCTCCGTGAGTTCGAGGCCAGCCTGGTCTACAGAGCGAGTCCAGAACAGTTAAGGCTACACAGAGAAACCCTGTCTTGAAAAACCAAAAATAAATAAATAAACAAACAAACAAAGACATTTTAGTTTCATAATGTTTTTTTTTAGCTTAGTTAATTTAGCTTGCAATAATCTGATAAAGAAGGCCAGCTGTCCAAGAAAAAAAAAATAAGTGAAATGGAGGACAATTTTATATTTAACAGTAGGCGGTCACTCTAGGATTGATCAGAAGAGGGACACGAAAAAGAATTTTTTTTTTTAAAAACAAATTATGTGAAACAGATCAGTCAGTAGACGAAGGACACTTAACAAATCATACTCAGGGGCATTGGCTCCTTGATCAAAACCAACCCTAGAACATCGTTATAGGCCTATGTGGTAAGGCTCATCTATACCATATAAAGTATCACCAAAAATGTCTTTCTTAGCTGGGCGGTGGTGGCGCACGCCTTTAATCCCAGCACTCGGGAGGCAGAGGCAGGCGGATCTCTGTGAGTTTGAGGCCAGCCTGGTCTACAGAGTGAGTCCAGGACAGCCAAGGCTGCACAGAGAAACCCTGTGTCGAAAAAACAAAACAACAAAAAAAAGAAAGTCTCTCTTGTATCCTATTTATATTTATGCCCCCTTCTGCCTAAGAAGGTTAAGATGAACACCTAAATATAAAACTGTCAGCTGTTTCATCTTTTTTTTTTTTTTTTACCTTCTTCAGCCACTGCTCGTTTATCCTCTTATTTCAGTCACCTAACCTTAATTAGATCCTTGTCATGTGCAAAGAACCCAGGGAACAACAAGAACTGAAACGTGACCCAGCCCTTGAGGAGATTAAAGTGTGGTCACAGAGTCATCGGAATCAACCCATTATTTTAATCCAGGATAAGAGAGGCTAGGATGGGAGCTATTACGGGAGCACACGGCAGGGGTGCTTCACCCACGGGGTGGGCTTAAGGAGTGCAGCTCAGAGGTAAAGCACGCCACGCCCTGTGGGACAAGTCGGGTGTAGGGAGCCATGAAAGCTGAGCTTGGGAGACCCAAACAGTGGAGATCATGGATGACGTTGTGAGCAAAAGAAAGGAACTAAAGGTCTTATCCTATAGACTATGGAAAGCCGTGGCGGGATTTTTTTTTTTTTTTTTTTTTTTTTGCAGGACACGATAGCACAGTCAAATTTATATTTTGAGAAATGCCATTGTCATTAATACTGAGGATGAGTTGAACTAAGGCATTTGCAGTTGTACTAGAGGAAAATCATTTGGTTTATAAGGACTTTAAGAAACAAGAGTACGTCAGTTTTGCCGACACATTGGATGCTGAAGGGCAGGGGCAAGAAGGCATCAGGTAGGTGTGGGCCATCGGCTTGCGCAGCTGGGAAGGCGGACGGAGCTTAACAAGGTGACTTAGTCCATTTCCTGTTGCTGTAATCCTACATCCAAGGCTGGGTTATCTATAGAGCAGGAAGGTTTATTTTGATTCCTGGATTCTGGAAGCTGGAGAGCCCAATGTTGCATGGCTATACCTGATAGGGCTTTGTGACTCTAGCTTATAGCTGTGGGTGGTGGGCGTGAGGGCACATGACAGAGTCAAGGGCAAAAGGAGTCACGTGCTTTTTTTAACGACTCACTCACTCTGTATGATACCTACAGGAAGATGGAGCCCTCATGACCCAAAACCTCTTCAAGCACCAAAACTTTAAGAACTTTCTCTATGTTAAAGTCTTCATGATTTAAATTATTTTTTCCCTAGATGCAAATTCCTCAGTTCAGCTTTCCACTTCTTATTTAGGTCCGACACCATTACATTGCTAATTAAACTTCAGCCTGAGTGTTGATGAAGCAAAAATGGCAGAAGAAAACGTGGGGGGAGGATTTCCATCAGGCCTGTTGAGTTTAAGACGACTGTGAAACGTCTAGACAAAAAGGTACACTAGCTGGTAGGACATGCAAGCCTGGTCCTCAGGAGAAATATCTAGGCTGCTAATGCGGAGTTGGAAGCGACCAGGAGGAATGTGATGTTTAAAATCTCAAGCAAAGGGGGCTGAAGAGGTGACTTGGTGATTAGGAACACTTGGTGTTCTTGCAGAGGACCTAGGTTCGGTTCCCAGCACCCACTAACAAGCAGCTAACAGCTGTTTGTAATTCTAGTTCCAGAGGATCTGATGCCCTCTTCTGGTCTCTGCAGGCACTCTGTGCACGTATGCAGGCTAAACACAAATAGACAAGAAGATAAATAAACCTAAAAACAATTTAAAAATTCAAATACAAACCGGGGAAGGGTGTAGTGCGTTGGCTTCATTAAAACTACCTACCACAATGTCTAAACATTGCTATAGGCAAAGTCGTATCACAGACACAGACAGTGAGAATTCTAGTAATATTATTCCAGAGAGAGTATTGTAGAATTTTCTAGGTTGTAAAACATCATCCAGCACTGAGAAACATCTTGTTGCAAAGTGAGAAAAGCCTCATTAAAAGTGAGAAAATAGAGAGTAACCTAAGGCATTTCCAGAGAAAGAAGGAACTAGAGACAGAAGGGACGTGAGAGCTCAGAGGGAAAGGGATGAGCTTTGTGTAACATGATCTTCAGCCGCTCACAGGCACAAGCCTTTGTACAATTGTGCAATCTGCTTGCTTCTGTCTTTAGCCTAGTACTTGTGACTCTGTGTCTTTGCTGCTCTTACATCCAGGACCAGAGCCCTTCTTCTAAAATGTCAACCACATCCATTGTGTTTCAACGACTTGTCTCAGAGTTTTTCTTGCAAGGAACAGGTCATTGATTTTTTTTTAAAACCTGATTTTGATGATTCCTCCTTAGACTTAGATGTTCACTCGCTTTCTTTCTTTCTTTCTTTCTTTCTTTCTTTCTTTCTTTCTTTCTCTCTCTCTCTCTCTCTTTCTTTCTTTCTCTCTCTCTTTCTTTCTTTCTTTCTTTCTTTCTCTCTCTCTTTCTCTCTTTCTTTCTTTCTTTCTTTCTTTCTCTCTTTCTCTCTTTTTTTCTTTTTTATTTTTCTATTTCTGGTTTCCCAAGGTAAGATTTCTCTGTCTGCCCTGGACCAGGCTGGCCTCAAACTCACAGAGATCTGCCTGCCTCTGCCTCCCGCCAAGTGCTGGGATTGCAGGTGTGCGCCACTGAGCCCGGCTCCTTAAATGCTTTCTTATGTATTAGTTCTGTGTTGAAGATGGCCTAGCTAGCGGACAAGAGGCCTGAGCTTAGGCTCTGAAGAGCGAGGCTCAGTTCTAGCCATTTCATGTTAATGTGCTAGATGTCTTGGGAAATATCACTGAATTCCATGGGTTTATCTATGATGTATTCATAGAAATGTTGTCTTTGAAGGGCTGATATAGATTTAGATGTAAGGCTATAAAAGGCTATATACATATGGAAAGATGACACCAGCAAGATGATAGAATAGGCTTCTTTATCACTAGCCCCAGTGTTGTTTACTCCTGGGTATCAGTTTGACCTGGGGGAGGGATACCAAGAGAACTCATGAAGCATCATGTCTGGATGTGTTTGTGAAGGAAGCTTTTATGGGGCAGAATCTAGGAGGAGGAAGTTAGATCACGTGTGGTACACCCAGCAGACCAGGGTGCTGGTCAGCAAGCAGCGGATAACTGCCCTCAATTTGGGAAGGTACCATTGAGTCAGTGGGAAGCAGGAGGAGGAAAGCTCTTCTCAAAACCGCCTAAAGTAGAATGTGCTTTCTCCTGGTGCACATCTGAGAAAAAAGACTCCAGCTTCTCAGTCTAGCATTTCTGGCTGGTGCAAAGTCAGTCTAGGGGCTGAGGTACCTTCCTGGTTCTGGGGCTTCTGGCTTTTTGTCTTGAGCTGCACTACCAGACACTCTGGATTTTCAGCCATGTTCATAAGTACAAAGGCAACAAGGCTGAGTGAACGTGCACTGAAACCTCTAAAGCAGCGAACCCAAACAACCTTTTCTTCCAAACCCATTTCCTCAGGTATTTTGTCACAGCAATAGAAAACTAGAAATCTGACTGATATACCATGGTACATTTTCTCCAAAGACCAAAAAGAAAAAAAAGAAAGAAAAAGAAAAAGACCCAAACAAAAAACCATAAAAGCATATAACAGAGAGGTATATTTCTTTTTCCCAGGAAAATGTGAATGAAGGAAATAAACATCTGATTTTTGCCAAGAACCCCATCATCAGGCCAGCCTCTCTGGACCCCATCTCCAGGGTAGCCTCTGCAGACCTCACTCTCAGGCTGAGATCTAAAAAAAATCTAAGCTCTCCATCTGTGCCAATGCCAGGTCGTTTCTCAGCCTCCCAGGCTCCATGTTTGTTTGCGTGTTCCTGGGCTTCAGGTTTGCTTCTGAATGAAGATCCAGGTTCCAGGCCTAAAAAGGCAGGTCAGACCCAGGACCTGCCAATGGGCTGCCATGGATCCCAGATGAATGCCAATCCCTATGGTGCTAGGATTGACCATGTATACCCAAATTCCACATCTGCACCAGCCTACACAGACAGGATCCATACCTACTCAGGTACCAAATCAATGCACTTGAGGACTCCAGCGGCAGGCGTTATCCTTTAAGTGGGTACCCCGAGGCTCTGTAGGTAGGTAGGCTGATTGGTCTTGAAGTTTCTCTGTACAAGACCAACTTGGAAGAGATGTCCGTTGTTAGCATATAGGCGGCTGCCTCTAGGATGCTTAGCAACCTATGATGTCATTGCTTCCCACTGCCAGGTGTGCGCCAGGCACCCTTCAACTGTGTAGCAGACATAAAAGGGCCAAACCTGCTGCCCTGTCTCTCTTTTACCTCTCTCTCTTGCACTCCCTCTAAGGGGAGCCCTCTTTCCTTTCCCCCCTCACTGCCCCTCTGCCTCTGTCTCTCTCTACCTTTAGGGTCACTCGGGCCCTAACGCCTCCCTGCTTTCCTTCCCCTCAAATAAATCTCTCTGTATCAGATCTGCAGGGTCTCAGTCTAGTTATTCTTAATGATAACATCCGTTTCTTCAGATGTGCAAACATAGGGCCACAAGGGTCTCGTATCATAAGGGAAACATGGCCGAACCAAATGAGCAAAGCAAAACACCAGAACTGATGCTAAAGAAATAGAGATCTTCGGAATGCTAGACCAAAAAACCAAAACAAAACAAAACAAACAAACAAACAAACAAAAAAAAACTCAAAATAATCCTCTTCCTCTTGGTTCAAGTTTGCGGCTCAAGATGTGAGCTCTCGGCATCCCGCTCCTGCCGTTGCTGGCCGCCATGCCTTCCTGCCTGGATGGACTCATACTCTTTGGAACCTGCAAGAAAAAGCACACAGTGCTGTGCCCTGACTGCCTTCCGGGATATTTGTCCCATCTTGCCCAGTGACAGCGTCTCCACAGCAACCAGAAATGACATGGCTGGCATAGGGCTGCATCTTTTACCCAAGATGAAACCCTCCCTGGTCGTGAACTTGGGAAGCCCTCTGCTCCCAGCACACTACCAGACTGATGTCTATCACCTGGCCTCAAAGATTGGGGTACCAGCCTCCCCTCACCATTCCTCAAGGGTGTTATCCTCCGCCTCTGCCCTGTCATCAAAGGTCATTATTGCCTCCCTCCATTCACTCTCCCCCCTGCTAGCTGTCCTGTCCCCTCCTTGGATCAGAAGGAAGACTCCCTTGGCATTGGTGGGGCATGCGCAGTGACAGGCTCCAGAAGCCTCTGTGAGCTGTGGTCCGTCATCTCCCCGCATTCTTTCCCAAGTGTGGGGCCTAGGCTGGGCCTCTAGGACTCCAGGATCCCAGGACCAATGACTCCAACCATGCCCCTGAGACTCCCTTGTGACCAGCCTACACCTACCCTCAGACTCTCAGTCCCTGAATGGATGGAGGCTTTATGTGTTGCAGCACCTGAGGAAGGGCATCCTGCCACACAGCTGTTACCATTTGGCTCGCAGCCTTCAGAGGTCTGTGTGCCCAGGATCTTACGCTCCTTCCTCAAGTCTGTGGGGAACCAAGAAAGTCTTTGATGAAAGTGTGTGTCTGACAACCTGCACAGACATGTCAAAGGCCAGATACAAAGCCTTCCTCATACAGGTTAGACTCAGAATTGGCAAACAAACAAACAAATAAACAAACAAACAAACCACACACACACACACACACACACACACACACACACACACACACACACAAAACACCTTTCTCTAGTCTGAATGGGAATGTTGGGCAGTACCTGAAAACAGCAGGCACAGCATCCTCTGGCTGCAACCTATAGTGACCTCCTATGGAGACTCTCTAACCCCGCCCCCCAGTGCTTCACATAACAACTGTGCTGGTTGTGGTCCTAGTTCCTGGAGTTCCCTCAGAGTGAGCGTGGCCCACCCGATGCCGGGTTTTCTGTCTGTAGCTCTATCTTTTCTTCATTCCCTCATTGCCCCAGGTTTCCAGAACTAGACTGCGCTGATAGCATGAAAGCCAGGCCCCTGTTTATCCTCCCTCCCTCCCTCCCACACACTCAGCCTCACACAAGGACTTGTCCCCCATCACCTGCTCCTCACAGACTACCTGGGACTGTCTCCACCTGTCTCCTATGGCCACTGTGGCAGCAGCTATGGGACTGGTATAGCCCCAGGTTTCTCCACCTAACACTCCTGCCAAGGGAAGAGGCCGGGCCTCCCTGCTTAGCGGTTTATGCTCACCAATAAAGGTTTTGTCCTGTGGGAAGGGAAGGTTCACTCTAAACAGGTGCACCGAGTACAAAACCTCCAGGAAAGTGATGCAAGAATGAAACAAAGAGTTAAACCAGGAGAAAGAAACTGGAAAAGAAAGTGAGTTCCCAAGCTAAAGAACGCAGTGGCTGAGCTAACAAGCCATCACCAGTCTGCTGGCAGATGATTTCTCAGCAGATGCTCGGCAGCCCGGGCGAGCGTTGGGAAGGGAACCGCAGGTGCAGATGCTAAGCAAGAAGGCACACTTTGCCGTTCTTACCCTGCAGAACAGAAAGAGAGGTGAAGACTTCCTTACAGGCAGGAAAGTGGGGAGAGCGCACCACTTCAAATTCCTTCTCCAAGAAACTAAATATATGTTTGTGCTTATTTACTTCATGCTTACAGTGGCTGCAATACGAATCGCAGTGAGCAGAGTACTAGACGACATGACTACTGCAGAATACTGAAGAATTTCAGAAAGACAACCAGGAACAATAAACAGAGAGGAGAGCAGTTGTCACAGGAAAGAAGACATTGGTCTGTAACAGAAAAATGGAGGATGAGGAGGAGGAAGAAAGAATGAATGGAAGGAAAGAAGAAGAGGAAGAAGAGGAAGAAGAAGAAGAAGAAGAAGAAGAAGAAGAAGAAGAAGAAGAAGAAGAAGAAGAAGAAGAAGAAGAAGA
>OU015751.1:123213630-123228424 GCA_907169655.1 Acomys percivali | reverse complement strand
TCTCTCTCTCTCTCTCTCTCTCTCTCTCTCTCTCTCTCTCTCTCTCTCTGGTTTCTCGAGGCAGGGTTTCTCTGTGCAGCCTTGGCTGTCCTGGACTCACTTTGTAGACCAGCTGGCCTCGCATTTGCAATGATCTGCCTGCCTCTGCCTCCTGAGTGCTGAGATTAAAGGCGTGTGCCACCATGCCCAGCTTGGTTGTGGTTTTCTCTAATGGTCTCTGTTGCAAAGAGACATTTCCTCGATGAGCGGTGAGAACAACACTTTGTCTGTGGGTATAAGAATACACATTTAAAATATATTTAGGGGCCTGGAGAGATGTCTCAGAGGTTAAGAGCAACGACTGCTATTCCATAGGGCCTGAGTTTAATTCCCAGCACCCACATGGTGGCTCACAACCATCTATAATGAGATCTGGTGCCCTATTCTGGCCACAGATGTGCATGTAGATGGAGCACTGTATATATATATATATATATATATATATATATATGTATATATATATATATAATAAAATCTTTAGAATATATTTAGATATAGCACCCGATTTGTGCCGCTGTATGGGACTACCCTCTGGAGCATCATCGATGTATCAGAGGCCGTAGCCTTAAAAAGGAAAAAGACTCACCCTCTCCTAGCAGCTATAGATTGCCAATAAGTCCTCAGTCAGGGGTGGAATCTTCTGCCCACTTCTTCACTCCGTGCTGGAGTTCTGTCTGGCTTGAGCTTTCAATTGCAGTATGCATGCTATCACAACTGCTATGAGCTCTTGGTGCGACTGTCCTGTCGTGTGCAGAAAATTCATTTACCATCTCTGGATTTGACAGTTTTTTCACTCCCTCTTTCAAGGTGACCCCTGAGCCTTGAGAGGAGGGGTGTGTACAGATGCACCATGTAGGACTAGTCACCCAGCAGTCTCTCAGTCTCTCTACCCTGATGAGTTGCAGGTCTCTGTGTCAGTCGTCATCCACAGCGAAGGGAAGCTACACCGATGAGAGCTGAGCTATGCACTAATCTATGGATAGAGTGATGACCCGTTTAGAGACAGCTTAGTACCATGTCCAATTATTAAGTACAAGAATACGAGGTTCTACCCTAAGGCCCACGGCCTGTCTAGCATAGTCATGATTTAAAAACAAATTCTGGCTAAGGCTGGCTATTTGATAAAGTTGCCGAAACAAGAGGCTTTTTTTTGGGTTATGTGGGAAATTGCATTAGGATCCATTTAAATCACAGAATTGTAGAGCTGGGTCATTTAGTCAACCTAGAAGTTAGGTAGTATCAGTTTGTCCACCACAAAAGTCCTGTTTCGGTAACCTTGGTACCCAGGATCTTTTTATTTTATTTTATTATTTATTGACTTGTTTGTTTTTGTTATTTTGTTGTTGTTGTTGTTTTAAGACAGGGTTTCTCTGTGTAGCCCTGGCTGTCGTGGAACTCATTCTGTAGACCAGGCTGGCCTCGAACTCATGGCGATCCGCCTGCCTCTGCCTCTCAAGGGCTGGGACTGAAGACGTGTGCCACCACACCCGGCTCCCCAGGTTCTTCTTAAGCAGAACTAGTGACTCAATATTACAGCCTTCTGGAACAGAGAACCTCACTTTGTGGCCGTCATAAGTAAGACATTTCTTCTTGAGTAAGACCATATGCTTTCAGCTTGTGCCTTTTGGCTCTGGTCCTGTTCTTTGGCCAGTGTAGAATGGCTCCTCATTCTGTGTGGCAGCTTTCAGGTACTCGCCAAGGCCTGTAACACACTGTGAATTCTTCCTCTGGGGAAAAACAAAGTCCTGACCTATCCCTCTGGGAGGGCTCCAGACTATCCCAGAGCTCCATAATGTCTGGGCTGAGCAATAGTTGGGCACAGTTCTGTTTCCTTTCTGTCTGGCCACTTCTTCTTTTAATTTAACCTAAAGTCTGTTTAGCCTGCTTTATTCTTCTTGAGGCAAGCAATGTGCTGCTGTCCTATTACGATAAGAATCAATGAAAAGCCTTAGCCAGATCTTTCAGCCTATTAAACCCGGTGACCTTCACCCCGCCTTCTCGCTCACATTCGCCTCTTCAAAGCCAACTCATCTTTGAAGGCCCCAGTCAAGTGCTCACCTCTTCCAGCCAGAGTCTCACCAATATTCCCTGACTCAGATACGATGCTACTGCCCTGTCCCTCTTGCCCAGCCTTCTAGAACCACATTCTTTGAATGAATTTTTTTTCTCTCATTTATATGCACCCCCAACTCTCTCAGTATCCTGTGCACTCTTTGAGGGCTGGTGTGATGAGAGTCATGTTTGCCTACCACATGAAGCTATTCTAGAACAACCCGGCCTGATTCAGTTGTATGCAAGTCTTCTCTGTGGGCATGGTGCTCTTCTCTCATTGGCTTGGGAGGCAACGAAGTGATCCAAAAACATGGACTCCCAAAGTCAGATTCAGGTGGGGTTCTTTCCCTGCCACTTAGAAGATGTATGACTGGGCTGAGGGGTGTAATCCGTCTGTGCCTCTGCTCTCTTATCTGTAAAATGCAGGCTACAAGAGCTTGCAACTCGCCAGGGCTCAGGAGATCTGGGAGTAAGGTGCTCAGTGCTTGGCTCATCCTCGGTGCTTAGGAAAAGTTGGTACTCATTTTTTTTTTAAACTTGTAATTGTAAGGACTTATGGCTGTTTTGTTGCCTCACAGAATATGAATCTCAGATGGTGGATATCCTGGGTCTATATCCCTGGTACCTGACCAGCAAAAGTTCCAGAACAGTTACCCTCTGTGTTTATTGAATGAATGAACAAAGGAAGGAAGGAAGGAATCAGAGACTTCTGAATTGTAGCCTTGATGTGTTTTTACACCTGTATCGTGTATCTGTAATCAGAATTATTGCATTGTTAAGCCTTTAAAAATGAAGATCCCAAGAGCCAGTAAGAAGGTAGCACTTGCAAATTAGGAATTCAAACATGTCTTCTTTATTTTTGAGATTATACTATAATCCTGTAGCCTTCCTGCTCACTTTCAAATTCATGGCCTCCCTTTTCATTAATTGTTGTTACATGCTTGAATATATCTGTATATACATACATAATTCTAACTATGTGTATGTATGCTTTCAGGGCTGGCCAAGAGAATACATTGGAGTGCCACACAGGAAATGGTAGAGAACAGTAGAATCAGAAAGGTGAGGTGGAAAAGTCAGCAACTGACCCCCGTGATTCTCTCTCTTACAGTCTTACCATCTTCACTGCTCTAAAAACTGGGTGCTTCTTACGGTCAGGTGCATATTATAGTCCGAAAAATACAGTAGGCCATGGCAGGCACCATCGCAGGGATTTCATGAACCCTTGTAGACACCCAAAGCAGATGTCATTATACATTGCCAAGGAGACCAAGGTTCAACTCACACAGAGTTAACTTGTTGGGCCACACCTGGAGCCCCCCTCCCCTTTTAGACTGGAATATGCTCTATCTTCCTTCTGCAGCATCTTTTTGAATAGTTAAGAATTAACAATGCTTAATAAATTTGATTTTGAACAAGTCAGAAGAATATGTGCTTTGTTCTTTGGCCAAGCAAAGCCCAGCAGCGTTGGGTTTGGGACAGAGGCACAAAACAAGACTCCCTTCCAAGAACGGAATAAAGGCCTCCAACAGCAAAACCCACACAGAACAGACGCCAGGGCACCAATCAAGCAGACCCTTTCCACATTAAGCAGCCCTCACAGGAAGAACTGCTCACAGGGCTATGACAGCAGAGAGCCCTATTCTCGGCAGTGCTTGCCTAGGTGTCGCGGAAGGACACACGGAATTCTATGACCAATAGGTGGCGCTAGAACCCCGTGGAACATTTATTTTTCCCCTCCTGCATCACAGGGCTGTTTTTGTTTTTATTTTACCCTCTCCTATATTTATTTATTTATTTATTTATTTATTTATTTATTTATTTATTTATTTACCTTTTCAACACTATATTTATTGTGCCATAACCACCTTAGTTTATTTATTAGACATTTAGTTACAAAACCATCGCGATACAGTATGGCGCTATAAGTTGTGTTTTGCCAAAACCTTTTGTTTTAAGGCTGAGAAAACTGAAGCACAGCCCAGTGACTGCATCAAGGTCTGCTGTGTTGTTAGTAACTGTGTCAGGACTGCATCGCAAGTTTTCAAAGTCCAAGTTTGATGCCCAATGTGTTATTTCTCACTTCATCTCCCTCTTCTCCACCCCTGTCCCTTTTTCTCTTTTTGGTGTTATTTATTTTATTTTTTCCAGTTTTATTGAAGTACAACAGATGAAATTATAAAGATTGAAGGTATATACTATGATGGCGTGATATACACATGTATTATGAAATAATAATTATTATAAAGTAATTTCATATGTACCCTGTATATTTATTATTTCTGTGTAAGTAAAAACATTTAAAATGTCTCCTTTATATACATTCCTAGTATAAAATAAAATATAGATAACTACAGTTAGCACACAGTATTAATATTTGGCCTCTGAACTTGTGTTCATTTTATAGCTGAAAGTCTGTGACCCCTGATTGCAAACCCTTTCCCAGTCCTCGCCGTGCTAAGCAGCCGCGCTTTCTCTATTCTCTGCATTTATGAGTTCACTTTTTAAAGATTCTACTGAAAGATGTATTAAAATACATCAACCGCCTATATAATCTAGTTATTTGTTAATAATTACTTTCTTAATTAATAATTAATTGTTAATATGTTAATTATAGATGTTGTTACACTATTATTAAAGTCTTAACATTTCTCTCCTTTCTTTCTTCCTTTCTTTCTTTCATCTCTTTACAACCTGAGCCCAGACCCCTCCCTTCTCTTATCCCAGTCCCACCCTTAAGTCCCTCTCCCAATTTCCCCTTCTCAGAGAAGGGGAGCCCCCACCCCATGGGCACCCGCCCACCCTAGCATGTCAAATCCCAGCAGGACTAAGCACATCCTCTCCCTCTGACACCAGACAAGGCAGCCCAGCTAGGGGAAAGGGATCCTGAGCCAGAGACATTTTTAGGGGACCCACATATTGACCATACTGCATATGTGGAGGGGTCTGGGTCCAGCCCATGCATGCTCTTTGGTTGGTGGCTCAGTCTCTGAGAACAGGTTAGTTGACCCTGTAGGTCTTCTTGTGGTGTCCTTGACCCATCTTGCTCCCTCTATCCTTCCTCCCACTCTTCCCCGGCACTCTCCTAGCTCAGCCGATTGGCTGTGGGTCTCTGCATCTGTTTCCATCAGCTGCTGGGTGAAGCCTCTCAGAAGGCAGTTATGGTTGGCTCCCGTCTGCAAGCATAGCAGAGTATCATCAATAGTGACAGGGGTTGGCTCTCTCCCATTGGGGTGGGTCTCAAGTTGGGCCAGCCATTGGTTTGCCATTCCCTCAATCTCTGCTCTATCTTTATCCCTACACTTCTTGTAGGCAAGACAAATTTTGGGTCAGAAGGTTTTATTGGTGGGTTGGTGTCCCCCTCCCTCCACTGGAAGTCCCACTTGGCTATAGGAGGCGGAGATTTCAGGCTCCTTAACCCTGACCCCAACCCCACCCTGCTGCTAGGAGTGTCAGCTAGAGTCACCCCATAGACTCCTGGGAGCCTTCCCTGTCTCAGAGATGTCCCCCACCAATTTCTGTTCTCTCTCTCAGGCCTCACCCCCTGCTTTAGGCACACCTGATCCCCATCCCAGTTACTTTCCCCACGCCCTCTCTCACCCAGTTCCCCTCCCTCCATCTACTTCAGATTTATTTTACACCCTCGAGCTTTATTCATGCTACCACGAATAGCAGAATTTTTTTAATTGTTGCTAAGCATAATATGTTTATTCATAGCATATATTCATAAACATACATTTCACTCTTTCTATATATACTGTTGAGCACCTGGTATCCTGTCTATTATGAACAATGCTCCAATGAATATGAGAGTACAGATATTTCTTCAACTTTTAAATATGATATAACCATAACTAAGACTGCTGAATCATAACCCTCAACCCCCCTTTTTTTTAATTTTTGAGGAAAAGCTATACTGGTTTTCACGGTGGCATTGTATGCTCATAGAACACAGCTTCAAACCTCTCCCATGTGCTGTCTTTCTGAGAGTCATTCAGTCAGGTGTGAGGGGACATCTCACTGTGGTTTTAATTTGCATTCTCCTGGTGATCCCTAATGCCGAGAACCTTTTTGTGTACCTGTTGGCCTTAGGTGGGTGTTATTTTGAAAAATGTTTATTCAGGTTCTTTGCTTATTGTTTTGTTTTGTTTTGTTTTGTGTTTTTTGAGACAGTGTTTCTCCATGCAGCTCAGGATATCCTGCAACTCACTCTGGCCTTGAACCCCACCATGCCTGGCCTTTTGCTTAAATTTTAAAAAATGATTTATTTATTTTATTTATGAATGCTCTATCTGCATGTGCACCTACGTGCCAGAAGAGGGCATCAGATCACTTTATAGACGATTGTGAACCACCATATGGTTGCTGGGAATTAAACTCAGGACCTTTGGAAGAACAGTCAGTGCTCTTAACCTCTGAGCGATCTCCCCATCCCAACAATTTTCTTTTAAGAATGAAAAATTCCCAGCACCAAGATGGGAAAGTGGACACAGGATCTTTACCTCCAAGGAAGGAGCTTTGCAATTTATATCCACTGGGAAGGGGATTTCTTCCCACCGGTTTTCTTCAATTGAATACTTGGCTAACACAAAATGAACTCTGTGGAGTTTTTTTTGCTTCATTTGCTTTGCTTCGGCTTTGTTTTGTTTGATTGTCCTGACTTTTTTTTTTTTTTTTTTTTTTTTTTTTTTTTTTGACTTGTCTTATCTTTTGCCTGTTTTGATTTTTATTTTTGTGGGGTTTTGCTTGTTTCTTTTTTGGCATTTGTTGTTGTTGTTGGTTTTTTGTTTGTTTATTTTTTGTTTTCTTTTTGAAAGAAAAGATAAAGTTGGGTGGGAGGATATGAGAGGGGTTTGGAGAAGGAAAATATGTATTGTACAAAAACTACTTTTTTAGTTTAAAGAAAAGAAAGAAAGTTGCTTTTGCAAGGTAGGCACTTGACACCGACACTTGGTAAGTGTTGAAGAAAGCCAGGCTTCAGGCATGTGAGCACGTCTCCTAGCAACCTCACAGAGGATGTGCACAAAGGGAGCAACAGGAGAATCGTGTTTACGGGGGCGTCCAAAAGCAAAACGCATCTGAAGCAATCTGGAAATTAACAAGGTGAAGAAGGTTTGCCATAGAAAGAGGACTAGAAAAGGTAAATTGTCAACAGGCCTTTAGGCAGTTAGGGATCAGAAGTTGTTATATTTGGGCTCCTAGAGAGAAGAGAGGAAGAAAATATGGAAGGTGCAGGAAAATATTATTTTCATAACCTGTAAGTTATGAAGGAGAGTGAGGTGATGCTGAGGGAAACCTGTTTATACTTTCTGGGTCTTGTTGAAATGAGGCCTGTTGCATGTAGAGAACAGGATTACAGAGGGAGGACGTTTGGGTCCTGAGTAGTGGAGGAATGTGATGCTAACATGACATCAAGTGTCCAGTGTCATGATAACAGCAGAGTCTTGATGTAATGGAGAGGCTCTATTCAGTTGAACTTGATTTAGCAAGTACTTGTCAAATAATCTGAAATATTCTAGAGGATACAATAATATGAAGAATAAAGGACAGACCTTCCCTAGTAAAATAGAAGATAAATAAATGAAAGAATCCAACTATTAGTCACTTTTGCATATGTTACCTTGATTTATTTTTCAACAGCTCTTGGAATTTTTAATTCCAGTTTATGTATGAGAAAACTGAGATGAAGAGAAAGTTTTTCTAAGTTCATAAACTTAATAATGAAACAAGATCTTAAGTTTACATGTTTTTTTTAAATGTCAAATTCCATTCTCCTTCCATAGAATCACAGTTTTTATACTTTGTAGTAAAGGTATGATGGCAAATGGCTTGTAGACCTTACACTTTGGCATGAAGCAAATGGGCTTAAAATTGGCTTTGAGTAAATACCATGAGATGCTCTGCTGATGGTAGGACCAAGAGGTGCCACAGTCAGTAGTATGGATGGGATTTTGGTTGGTGAACATCAAGAAAGCATTTAAGTGAAGAAACTGCATAAACAAAACAACATTGGAAAGATGTCCAGTTAAGCTGGAGTCTAGGGATAGTACAGAAACTGGGTTCAAGTGCACACGGAAGTCAGAACAACAGGCTTCTACAAACATTCAAGTAATATAGTAAGTTATTTGGCATGTATCATGACAAGTTACTGTTCAAGATGTAGGAGGTACAATAACAACCCAAGTGAAATCTTTGTTCCTATTGGCCTTACATTCCAGTTGGATGGATAAACAATGAATTAATGGATCAAAATATAAAATATAAAAAAGCGCTAAGAAGATAAGTGAGCAAGAAGATAATTGATAGAGGTTGGAGGGATTCTCTCTCTCTTTTTTAATTAATTTATTCATATTACATCTCAATTGTTAGCCCATCCCTTGTATCCTCCCTTTCTTTCCTCCCTCCCGCTTCCCCCCCTACTCCCTTCCCCTATGTCTGTGACTGAGGGGGACCTCCTCCCCCTGTATATGCTTCTAGGGTATCGAGTCTCTTCTTGGTGACCTATTATCTTTCCTCTGAGTGCCACCAGGCCTCCCCATTCAAGGGACATGGTCCAATATGGGGCACCAGAGTTTGTGTGAAAGTCAGATCTCCTTCTCCACTTAACGGTGGAGAATGTCCTGTCCATCGGCTAGACTGGGTAGGGGTTCGAAGTTTACTGCCTATATTTTCTTTGGCTGGTGCCATAGTTTGAGGAGGACCCCAGGGCCCAGACCCACCTGTAGTTTTCCAGGACCCTCTGGATCCTTCTATTTCCTCATTCTCCCAGGCTTATCACCCCTAAAGTCTCAATAGGATTTCCTCCCCTCTGACCCACTTTCCTGGTAGGTAAAGTTTTTCCTGGGGTCGTACTCCTTGGACTAGTGTCTTGATATAAGTGAGTATATACCATTTGACTCTTTTTGCTTCTGGGTGAACGCACTCATTATGATAATTTCTAGTTCAATCCATTTGTCCACAAATTTCGGAAATTCCTTGTTTTTAATAGCTGAGTAGTATTCCATAGTGTAAATATACCACAGTTTCTTTATCCATTCTTCTACTGAGGGACACGTAGGCTGTTTCCATGTTCTGGCTATTATGAATAAGGCAGCTATGAACATGGTTGAGCATATGTCCCTGTTGTGTGGTAGTGCATCTTCTGGGTATATTCCAAGGAGTGGAATAGCTGGGTCTTGAGGAAGCCCTATTTCCATTTTTCTAAGAAAGCGCCAGATAGATTTCCAAAGTGGTTGTACTAGTTTGCATTCCCACCAACAATGAAGGAGTGTTCCTTTTTCTTCACATCCTCGCCAGCATGTGGTGTCAGTTGAGTTATTGATCTTAGCCATTCTGATGGGTGTAAGATGGAATCTTAGTGTCGTTTTAATTTGCATTTCTCTGATGACTAAGGAGGTCGAGCATTTCTTTAAGTGTTTCTCCGCCATTTGATATTCCTCTGTTGAGAATTCTCTGTTTAGTTCTGAGCCCCATTTCTCTATTGGGTTATTTGGTTTGGTAGTGTTTAATTTCTTGAGTTCTTTATATATTTTGGATATTAGACCTTTGTCAGATGAAGGGTTGGTGAAGATCTTTTCCCAGTCTGTAGGCTGTCGCTTTGTTCTGTTGACAGTGTCACCTGCCTTACAGAAGCTTCTCAGCCTCATGAGGTCCCATTTATTAATTGTTGACGTTAAGGCCTGGGCTGTTGGTGTTCTGTTCAGGAAGTTGTCTCCTGTACCTATGTGTTCCAGACTCTTCCTCACTTTTTCCTCTACTTTGGTTAATGTCTCTGGTTTTAAGTTGAGGTCTTTAATCCAGTTGGACTTGATTTTTGTGCATGGTGACAAATAGGGGTCTAATTGCATTTTTCTACATGTAGACATCCAGTTAGACCAGCACAATTTGTTGAAGATGCTGTTGTTTTTCCATTGAAATGGAGAGATACTCAAGGAAATCCCTCTAAAATCGGGGACCAGACAAGGCTGCCCACTTTCCCCATACCTCTTCAATATAGTTCTTGAAGTTCTAGCCAGAGCAATAAGACATCAAAAGGAGATCAAGGGTATCCAAATGGGAAAGGAAGAAGTCAAATTATCCCTATTTGCAGATGATATGATAGTGTATATAAGTGACCCCCAAAATTCCACCAGAGAACTCCTACAGCTGATAAACACCTTCAGCAAATTGGCAGGATACAAAATAAACTCAAAAAGTCATTAGCTTTCCTATATACAAATGATAAACAGGCAGAGGAAGAAATTAGGAAAATTACTCCCTTCACAATAGCCAGAAGCAATATAAAATATCTAGGAATAACCCTAACCAAGCAAGTGAAGGACTTATATGAAAAAACTTTAAATCTCTGAAGAAAGAGATTGAAAATGACATCAGAAGATGGCGGGATCTACCTTGTTCGTGGACCGGGAGAATTAACATAGTGAAAATGGCCGTTTTACCAAAAGTAATTTACAGATTCAATGCAATCCCTATCAGAATACCTACAAAATATTTTGAAGATATTGAAAGAACGATTCTCAACTTCATATGGAGAAACAAAAAGCCCAGAATAGCAAAAACAATCCTATACAATAAAAAATCCTCCGGAGGAATCTCCATACCTGATCTCAAGCTGTACTATAGAGCAACAGTAATTAAAACAGCATGGTACTGGCACAGCAATAGGCTGGCAGATCAATGGAATCGAACTGAAGACCCAGAGATGAATCCGCACACATTTGGTCACTTGATTTTTGACAAAGAGGGATTCTCTCTTATACTAAAACCAGAGAAAGTTTCTCCAGTGGGGTGATACTAGGTAAGACCTGAATGAAATGAGAACATGGACACACAACTATTAAGGAGAAGACTATTTGGAACTAGAGAAATGTCAATGGTTTCCAAGTGAGAGCCAATGTATCTACAAGATTCAAGGGGGCGTGTGTGTGTGTGTGTGTGTGTGTGTATGTGTGTAGAGATGGCTCAGAGTTTGGCTGCCATTACAAAGGTCCTGAGTTCAATTCCCAGAAACCACACATGGTGGCTCACAACCATCTATAATGAGATCTGGTGCCCTCTTCAGGCGTGCAGGTTTACGTGCAGGCAGAGCACTGTATACATAATAAATAAATACATCTTTAAAAAAACAGAAAAAAGAGCCAGGTGCAGTGGCACACGCTTTTAATCCCAGCACTCGGGATGCAGAGACAGGCCGATTGCTGTGAGATTGAGGCCAGCCTGGTCTACAAAGTGAGTCCAGGACCCTGTCTTGAAAAACCAAAAACAGAGATAAAGTCTGGCAAGCTCATCCTGAGGGAAGGAGTGGGGAGAGCATTTGATTTTAATCTCAGGGTAGTGGTAAAGTCCTGAGAACTTCCGGCATGGAATCACATGATATGATATGCATTTTATTAAAAGGAATGGGGAGCCTATTCATTAAGGAGCTGTATTTTGGGGCGGGGGAAGGAAGTTGATGTGCCTTGGGTGCTGGGGTAGGGATAAGGAGAATGGTAGATTTGGACTGTCTTGTCCTTGTGATAAAGGACTTGCTGATGGATTTGACTGGGGAAGAGGGAAGGGTTACAGGGAAGTGCTTCTCCTAGTCTGTTGACTGGGGCAGTGTGATGACCAGTGAGTGCCTCCCTGAATCCGGAAACACTCACTGGTGCATTTCATCCTATTTCCCTCCCTTTGATTAACTGATGGGAAGGAAGTTAGAGAACATTTGTGAAAAGACTCCTCTTACTGCTGAAAAAAAAAATGCCACCAAAAAAAGCAGAAGGGCGTGACATGTTGTCATATGACCACAGGCCTCGCTTAGATGCCTTCCCTCTAGGAAAGCCTGTCTTACTCCCTCCTCTCTGTTACAACTGTGATTTTTCTTGTAGTTTGCCGCTGGGTCTTGTATGACAATGCGCTGTGCCTCTCTGTCTTACTGTACTGTGACCTTGAGGGAAAGGACTTGTTGCTATGGATTGTACTTTCTCTGTAGTAGGGCCCAGTGGCTTTCAGTACCCATTCCTAGCTCCTCCTATGTTTACTTAGCTTCTTCACAGTGAGAGTTCTGGATGCCCATTTTTCCAGGCAAGAGTGTTGGTGAGTTGACATGACTAATGGCCACCTTAATGTGGTAGCGAATGGGTAGTGACAGTGAAATGTAACTCTCAGGTGTCAAGAAGAGAGATAAAAATTATGTTTATATGAGCAGATTAAGTTCGTTTTGCCTATTCATTTGTTTCTAATGATTTCTGTTGCAAGTGCTCAAAAACTCAGAGAACAAATCGATTTGTGTGTGTGTGTGTGTGTGTGTGTATGTGTGTATGTATGTGTGACAGTGTCTTATTCTGTTTCTTTTTTAATATTTTTTATTCTGTTTTTTGTACTGATGGAAATTACTAAACTGGCCTAGGATTCACTAAGATCCTCCTGTCTCAGCCTTCTGAGTGCTGTGATTATAAGCATATACCACAATGCTTGGTTTCATAGAAATATTTAGAATATAAGAAATGAGATCTTTTAAGATTTAAAAAATTTTATATGTAAGAATGTTTGGCCTGCTGGGTGGTGATGGCACATACCTTTAATCCCAGTACTTTGGAGGCAGAGGCAGGTGAATCTCTGTGAGTTCAAGGCCAGCCTGGTCTACAAAGCAAGTCTAGGACAGGCAAGGCTACACAGGGAAACCTTGTCTCGAAAAACTAAAAAAAGAATGTTTGTCCTGCATGCACTATCTATATTACATTGTGCCTTGTGTCTGAAGAAGTCAGAAAAGAGTGTCAGATCCTTTGGAACTAGAGATGTGAACGCTTATGAGCCAACACAAGAATGTAGTAACGGTACTCCAGTAACTCTGCAAGGACGGCAAGTGGTCTTAGTTGCTGAACTATTTCTCTAAAACCCTAAGAAGTGAAGATCATTTTCTAAGAGTAAATAATCCTGAAGTGATCCTTCATATGGCCACAGTAAAGAAAGGAAAAAGGCATTAGCATCATTGCTCACCAATCATTTATTGAGTACTTTGATATAAGCTTATGTTCTACACCTCATGGTCTTTGTTGGAAAGTGTTTTCATCACCGATGGCTTGGGGATCTTCAAACAGATGACATATATTTTCTTTCTGTATGATGGTCTGGTCGACTCTCATGACCCATCAATGGAGAAGCAGAGCCTAGGCGTTAGAGATGCCCACTGTGATGGTCCAGCTCTCCTAGAGGCTTCTCACTGTCCTTCATCCAAGTCTTAGACCATGAAGCTTGTGGTCCCTGATATTTTACCCATGAGAGCCAAACTCACCAAAACCCAAAATCCCTTTTTTTTTTTTCAAATGTAACATACATCTTCAGTGTACTTTTTCCTGTTTCTAAACCTCAGGAAGAATGCTCTACCATTCAACGATTCAACCAACTATCACCTAAACTAAAGCCAAACTAGGAATGATTTAAATCCACGAAGTGATCAAAATGAAGATCGATTAGTTCACCTAATTTACTCTATCCAACTAAATAACTCTGATTGCTACTCAAGGAACTAAAATTTAGAAAGAAAAAGAAAAGAAAAGGAAAAAAAAAAAAGGAAAATGAGTACTAATTTTCAAAAGCATTTTCATAGATGACAGAAAACCACGAGGATGATATAAATTTCACTTTTTAAACGGAAGTGAAGATGATTTGACGTGTAGGTTTCTTCATTAGCTCCAGGCTCCCTTGGCTCTGGTGCTCACACAGCCTAGTACTGATAGGCTGCCTGCTCTTGTACATACTCATAGAAGGGGTTAGAGACATGAGCTATTTTGGTAGGGTGGTTTCCAGATTGTTCTCTTCTTTGGGACCCTCTATCACTGTGGGTTAGATGGACATGACTTTCCTGGGATCCTTGGTGCTGTGCATCTTCATTCATGTGAGATCGTTTTTTTGGGGGGAAGCTTTTGGAATGTTCTTGGGCTTCTTGACGTCTCTCATTTTCATCATGCGTTTGTTTGTCCCACTGGTGCCGCTGATTTTGATGCTTGCACTGTTTATGGTGCTCTTGCTCTTCTTCATGGGTTTGTCTACCATGCTGATGACCATGGTTTTCCTCATGAGTTTGCCTGTGTTGTCTTTGATGGTTCTGCCCATCCACATATGTTTGCCCATCACTTGCCTGATGGGCTTGTTCCTCTCCATGGGTTTGCCTGCTCTGCATCTCATATAGACTTTCTTCATCCTCAAGACTATGTCTGTCCCAGCTTTGGTCGTGATCTTCCTCTACCCAGTGGTCCTGCTCACTGCACTGTGATTGTTGGTCCCACTGTTTATGGGAGTGTGGCTCTTCTTGATATATCTGAGCTAAGAGTTTGTGTTGATTATCCTCTTGAGGCCTCCATGCCTGGTGGTGGGTTTGCTGCTCCCTTCTATCCTGGAATCTCTGTCTCTGGGTTTGATTCATGTCTGCACTTGAAGTCTGTTGACTTAGTTTACCTGGCCTTCCAGATTGTTCAACATGTGAGTCTCTTCTTGTGCTATCACTCCCTTGCAAGTACCTATTTTGCCCTTGAATTTCAGTTTTCCCAATCTCTGACTGACCACAGTGAGAAGTCTGTCCTTGTCTTCCTGTCTGACCCTGGTGAGAACTCTGGCCTTGTCTGCCTTTCTGGCCATAGTGGGCACTCTGTCCTTGTCTGTCTGTCTGACCCTGGTGGGAACTCTGTCCTTGTCTGCCTGTCTGACCATAATGAAAACTTTGGTC
>OU015751.1:123189652-123207362 GCA_907169655.1 Acomys percivali | reverse complement strand
TCCTCTCCTCACCCCCCCCCCCCCCCCCCCCCCCCCCCCCCCCCCCCCCCCTCCCCTCCCCCCTCTTCCCTGCCCTCCCCTCCCCCTCCTCTCCCCTCCTCTCCCTGCCCCTCCCCCCAGTCCCTTCCTCTTCTCTCCTCTTTTCTGCTTTCCTTCATTTCTTTGTTTTTACCTCTCTCTTCTGAGACAGGGCTTCACAAAGTAGCCTCAATCATCCTGTCTCGGGCCCTCCGTTACTAGGATTACAGGTATGTCACAGTACCTGGCTAATATGCATTTTTTCATATATTCTATGGAAGCTATTTAGAGCCTAATTTAAAAGTTTATTTTAATGATAAATGTGAGTTGAGTGGTTTTTAGGTTTTTTTTTTTTTTCTTTCTCAGCATTGTTTTGGAGAAGATTTTAAGTTCATTACAGTATGTGACTAGTTGTCTCAATTAATCTGGAACTGAAGAATTTCCCAAGATTAAACATGAGTGCTAAAAATGCTCTGCTCAGTGCTCTGGACAGCCCGGGGTACATCGATCACTGTAGTTTGTGGTGCACGGATGAACCTGAAGGGGAATGCCAGAACAGAGAAGTTAGTTAGGCGTCAATAGCATGGCTTTGGTGAGAAGCAGGCTAGGGGCTTGATCTTGATGGAACAAATTAAACTATAGGAGAGAGAAAGCAAGTGAGGGGTTTTTGAACAGATTCAATAAGTGGAAAGGAAAGTGGGGCCATCAGGAATCACCCCAAAGCTTTAGTCTAGGTGGCTAACAGGAGCACACTATCCTGGAGGAGTGTAACTTCCGGAGGAGGCTGGTGGAACCTAAGACCAAGAGCCTCTTCTGGCACTGCCCGCGCCTCTGCCCTCTGCAGTCTTGCTTCCCGCCTCTACGGTTGCCCTCTTATCATTTGTCCTGATGGGAGCAGTGTATTTAAAACCCTGAGCACTGGCTGGTGCTGAGATTCCTTTTGCTTTTGTGTCTGTGCTTAGTGAGCTACATTTATGTGTCTTCTCACCTGTTAGGATGAAAAATCTCAAGACAGTGAGCTAAACCTACAGGTGACTTTTGGTGGGAAGTGAAGAAAACAGCTATCGCCACAGTTATTGATCACCACAGTTATTGATCACCACAGTTATTGATCGCCACAGTTATTGATCGCCACAGTTGAGAGAACAGTCCCGGTGGAAGTCGCAGGGATGTGGGCCAGCTGGTTTTCATTCTTTCTTTTTCTTCTCTTTTTTTTTTTTTGAGACAGGGTTTCTCTTGTAGTCCTGGCTGTCCTGGACTCCCTTTGTAGACCAGGCTGGCCTAGAATTCACAGCCATCCACCTTCCTCTGCCTCCGGAGTGGTGAGATTAAAGGCCTGTGCCACTACGCATCTGCATCTGTGTGGTTTTTGTTGTTGGACTTTTGTTTTTGTTTTTTGTTTTTTTTTTGTTTTGTTTTGAGGTGCTAGCTAGGCACCTTTGCTTGTTGCTGCCTCAGTGTTAGCATGCTCTTACAAGGATGGCCTTCTGTACACGGCTTCACTTAACACTTACGGAGCTCCCTAACACTGTCAGAATCATCCAGTCAGTTATTCAGTAGGTACCTGTGAGCACATGGAAAGCAGTTTTGTAGGCCCTGAGTTAAAATATAATTCCTGTTCTTTGTTTATGTGGGGGTGAGTATGTCTCTGTATGTGGGCCTGTGCTCAACATCAGGTATCTTCCCCAGGTGTCCACCCCCCCACCTTACTTTTTTTGTTTTTGTTTGTTTGTTTGTTTGTTTTTCAAGATAGGGTTTCTCTGTGTAGCCTTGGCTGTTCCGGAACTTGCTCTGCAGATCTGGCTGGCCTTGAACTCACAAAAGATCCACCTGCCTCTGCCTCCCGAGTGCACCATCACCACCCAGCTCCTCCACTTTACTTTTTAAGACAGAGTCTCTCAGTGAACCAGAGCTCAACATTTATTATTATATTCTCTCTCTCTCTCTCTCTCTCTCTCTCTCTCTCTCTCTCTCTCTCTCTCTCTCTCTCTCTCTCTGGAAACATGGTCTCTTTACATAGCCCTGGCTGTCCTGGAATTCACCATATAGATCAGGCTGGCCTCAAACTCATGGAGGACTGACTGCCTGTCTTTGTCCCCTGAGTGCTAGGATTAAAGGTGCATGTCTCCATATCTGATGAGCTAGACTTGCTAACCAGCAAACCCTGGGAATTCTCCCTGCCTCCACCTTCCCAGCTCTAGGATTACAGGCACGTGTTGCTGTGCTCCAGCTTTGCAAGGATGCTAAGGACCCAAAGTCAGACCCTTAAGGATGCTGAGGACCCAAAGTCAGACCCCTCAAGCCTGTGTGGCAAGCACTTTGTCAACTGAGCTGTCCTCTCACCCGTCCCAGTTTTTTTTTTTTTTTTTTTTTTTTTTATCCTTAAAGGCCTTTAATTTGGTGCTGGACAGGTAGCTCAAAAGTTAAGAGCACTTAATGGCCCTGCTGAGGGCTAGGCTCAGTTCCCAACACCCATATGGTAGCTCACAACTATCTGTGACTACAGGCTCAGGGTATCTAATGTCCAATTTTGCCCCTATGTGCACACATGTGCACCAGACACTCTGTGTCTGTGGTACACAGACAGACATGCAGGCAAAAGCATTCATACACAGTAAATAAAAATAAATGATTCACTAAAGAAAGACCTTTAAACCCCACTGGGAGGTAAGATATATAGGAAGAGAGGCAGGTTGGAAAGTTGGAGGAAATAATTCAATTTGCAGGCCTATAATGTGAGCACTGGTGAGGGGCAAGGCAGGAGGGTCACAAATTCGAAGCAAGCCTGTGCTTCATAGTAAGATTTTTATCTCAAGCAAACAAAAAGGGAATGATATATTATGGGATGTTCTGAGTGCTCTGGGTCATATTGGAAAGACGAACATTAGAAGGTGAGAGCTTTTTCCCCCCCCCCAACCTTCAAGACTCTGTGATTCCAGTCTGAGGTCTAGCAGGGACTTTCATGTAATATTCACTTTGCTTTATTCACAGTTTGATGAAGGCTCTTCGCTCCTCTGTGGAGACTGCAGTTATGGCTGCTCCGCCACCTTCTTAGCATATCTATCTATCTATCTATCTATCTATCTATCTATCTATCTATCTATCATGAAGGTCTACAGCATTTTTGCTTGTTACTTGTCAGTGTATTTCAATCCTCAGAGGTGGAGGGTTTCGAAGCAATCATCTACTGAGGTCTCTTACTAGCCTCAGTTAGGCTTTTCATTCTGTTCCACTGCCAGGACAAGCCACGGAGTGGGGCCTAGGGGGGAGGGGTTGCTATCTTCATCTTCTAAGCAAGGCAACCAAGGGCCAGGGAAGGATGAGTAATGTGCTCAGGACTGTGCTGCTTGCGGCTCTCTTAGCTCAGGCCTGAACCCATGCCTTCCTCATTCTGAAGCACTCACTCACAGACTGTGCTGTTTCCCATTCCTCAAGGAGAGAGAAGCAGTTTCCGACACAGAAAAAATATCTCACTAAGGACACCCTGTGAAGGAACCTAGCGTTGAAATGGAATTTCCTTGGCTAATCCGACATCTGTGATCTAATTTCCAGTGGTCCTCCAGTGCCTAAACACAGTTTTGACACTGAAGGCACATGCATTCTCTTCAGAGATACAAGACAGATGATTTTACCTGGAAATCTACCTATAAAATGTACCACCTTCATGCGGGCTTTGGAGAGGGAACCCTGGTCATCGGCCTTGCACTGGTACATGGCGAGTGTTTCCAGTGGTTAAAGCATCTCATTTTCCCTCTGCAGGACTCTTGGCCCTATCACAAGCCTTTACCTTCAGTTACCTTGGCCTGAAGATGTGCCTGGTTGGCCTGACTGCTGTGTTTGAGGTAATGGACTTTTCAGGAGGATTCACTGCTGTACTTTGGTCAAATCATCAGAGACGATCATCACCCAACTCTCAGACTTCCTTTATCTGACAAGATGTTGGGTGCCTCTTTACTGAGGTACATCTTGCTGAGTCCCAAAGATGGCTGTTTAGGTTACAAGGGAAGGCCCCTGTGCAGTGCTAGGCAGGCTGTTCATTCCCGCTAGGCGTTGGGCATTCAGCAGGAACCTACAACTACAGATGGGGTAAATGACTGCCCTCTGGAGAGGAGTGGGGCTAATTAATGGACACAGAACTCTTTTCAGATTTCTTGATATTCAAAGGTGACTTATTATCATCTACATAAATAAATTGACATTTAAGTCTTTCTTTTTAGTGAACTACCCTTTCTGCTAATTATAGGCCATTTCCCTAAATGGCATCTGTAGGAGTCAGTGGGTTTTGAAGGTAACACTGGCCTCAGCAATATTTTAGCCTTGTCAGAAAGTATGCTCTGAGCCAAAGGGAGGAAGCCTGGGGATTCAGGGGTACAGTGCTTTTAGAGCTGGTGTCCTTATGCCTAGCATGTGTCTGTCCCTCTTATACGACTGGATTCTAGTCTAAGAGCTGCTGAACTCAGCCCATGAGGTTTTTAATATACCTTAACAGCTGTCCTTAAGGTGAAAACATCTGGATCTTTCCAATCAGGTCTCTGAGATGTTGTTTGTCTGTTTGCTCACTTTGTTGCTGTTGTTGTTGTTGATGACTCTGTGGCCTCACACTCAGGCTTATTTTCTTGCTTTTGTTTTTGTGGATACTAGAGAGAGGTTCTCGCTATTAAACAAATGGGCTTGGAACTTCCTGTACAGGCCAGGCTGCCCTTGAATTAGCAATGATTCTCTGGATTTTGTCTCCTAAGTCCCAGAAATACAGTCCTGAGTTACTACGTTTATCCTGGTTACTTTTTCCTAATGGTCTTTCTTGAAGTTTATAATGGCAGGTCATGCCTGTATCCTAGTGCTTGGAAGGCGAGGGCAGAAAGACTACTGGAAGCTTGAGAACAGCCTCAGTTGCATAATGAGATGTTTAGAAAGAAAGGGAGGGAGGGAGGGAGGGAGGGAGGGAGGGAGGGAGGGAGGGAGAGCTGGACGTGATGGCACACGACTGTAATCCCAGAACCCGGGAGGCAGAGGCCGGTGGATCTCTGTGAAATCCTGAGAACATTGTGCTAAGGCTAGCCTGATCTACAAAGAGAGTTCCAGGACAGCCAGGACTATTACACAGAGAAATTCTGTCTCAGAAAACCAAAGAAGGAAGAGGAGGAGGAGGGGGAGGAGGAGGAGGAAGAGGGGGAGGAGGGGGAGGGGGAGGAGGAAGAAGAAGACCCCTCAAAAAACCTTTCAGATAATTTACAAACCATAATAATTCAACACTGAAGGTGTGCAATTCAACACTCTTTAATATTGTACAGCTATTAATATAATCTAATTTTAGGATACTTTTTTTCTTTTGACTTTTTGAGACAGAGTTTCTCTGTGTAGCCTTGGCTGTCTTGAACTCACAGAGATCTGCCTTCCTCTACCTCTGCCTCCCCTGAGTGCTGGGATTGCAGGCACATGACACCACACCAGGCTAGGATACTTTTTAAAGAAAGACTTTAATTTGAAATTATGTATATATGTGTGGTGGTGTGCACACACAAGTGCAGATGCTTCTGGAGACTGGCAGAAGGTGTCGGATTTTTTTGGAATTGGACTTGTGAGCCACTTAATACGGATGCTTGGAGTTGAGCTTTGGTCCTTCGCAAGAGCAGGGAACAAACACCCTTAACCACTGAGTCACGTCTCCAGCTCCCAGTTTGCCATCATTTTCCTGCCACAAAAGAAATCCTGTGCCCACTCCATTCCTCTTCTTTCTGCTAATGAGGTGCTGGAACTTTTGGGTCTCTAGATTTGCCTAGTCTGAGCCTTTTAAGTAAATGGAATCACAGAGCAGTCTGCCTTTTTGACCAGCTTTATTCACTTAGCACAATGTTTTCAAGGTTTATTTTGTAGCATATATTAGTAATTCATTTCTATGATCAACTTAACACTTTAGTATATGAACGAACCGCATTTTGTTTATCCATTCATCTATTCATGAGCATTTGGGGTGTCTAAGCTTTCGGACTCTCATGAATAATGATGCCGTGAGCAATCAGGCGCGTTTGTGTGATTGTGTTTTTGTTATATTTCATCTTTTTCCAGGAGGGAAGCTTCTGGGCCATATGGGAACTCTATCTTACACTCTTTGAGTAAAGGCCGAACTTTTCAGTTGTTTTAAGATGGGAAGGGATGGTTGGTTTAAAGGCCCTGGCTAAAGGATGACGACAGGTAAAACCTGCCTGACTGAGCTGCTGAGAGGCAGAGCAAAGGTCAGGAATATGGAGTTACCTCTGTTGTTTTTGCACCTACCAGGGTCTTAGACAGCTTAGAACTCAGCAGCTACCAAAGCGCCTGTGTTAATAGGCACTTGGTAAAGATGTGTTGACCAAAGGGCTGCGTATATCCTGGGGAATGGAGGAAACTGGGTAAAGTAGGGTTTGGGACCTGTGAAGTTCCCATTGTAGTTTAGGTGTGGATCCCACCTGAGTGTTTTCAGTGCACTCAGAACCTCCGCTGTCAGCCCTGTTTGGCTGACCTTGGGACTTTCGATGATGCGTGGAGGCCCATGCTCTACCACTGACTGCTGGCTGTAACACATTCTGTTTTCCCTATAGCCTTTCCTGGCTCGTCACCCTGGTACACCGGAGAGCTTGTGGCCCGAAAACCGAATGATTTCCCTCAAGGCTCTGACTCAGTTTCATTGTGAACTTGGAAAAGATAGTAGTGTGTCATGGTTCAATTTTCCTCAGGTATAAATTGAGGGGAGGGGTTGAATTAACAACTGGAGGAAGCTGGGTGGGGTGGCACACGCCTATAATCCCAGCACTTAGGGAGGCAAATCTCTGTGAGTTCAAGGCCATCCTGGTCTACAGAGCAAGTCCAGGACAGCCAGGACTACACAGAGAAACCTGGTCTAGGGGGAGAGAAAGAAAGAAGGAAGGAGAGAGAGAGAGAGAGAGAGAGAGAGAGAGAGAGAGAGAGAGAGAGAGAGAGAAAAGAAAGAAAAAAAGAAAAGAAAAGAAGAAAATAAGTATTTTAATTCCCTTTCCTATCTCCTACAAGGCAGGTTTCTTTGAATATAAGCTGGACTGGCTTTCTCTAGCTCATGGACTGCTGGTAAAATAGAATAATTAGACGTACAGCGAAGCTCTGTTTCCTGTGGATCTGCAGCCCTCTTTCCTATGTGTAATTCTTACCTCTGAAACAGATGACGAATTCTCTGAGGACAGAGATGTCAGTGTCCCCTTCTTGGCATTTCCCTATGGCTCTACCACAGCTCTAGGGTCTCATTAGTGGCTACATGAAGTGGGTGACTTTCTACTTCTTCAAGTCTGTACACTCGGTTTTCATTTATGATTCAATCTGTTTGTAATTCGTTGACCCTTGTGACATCTGAAGAACACAGGGCCTCAGAGAATGAGGACATGAAGATGAGATTGGAAGCTTGGCCATTGCTGGGCCACGATAATCTCGAGAAGTCCGGGGCATGGCCGCTGGTATAGTAAAGGGATTACACACAGAAGGGACAGGAGAAACGTGACTGCTCTTTAGAACTAGTGGTACAGCCAGTCTCCAGGCCCAACTGGGAGGCCACTCCTGAAGTACATCATGTGGCTCCGAGGTCTCACTAGCAGGTGGCTGGCTTCATCTGGGTGGCCATTGTGTGTAAGGCAATTCTGGAGCAGGCCAGGAAGAGAGCTGAAGGCAGTGCTAGGTGAGAATTCAACTCATAGGCCACTGGTTGTCCACCTGCCAAATGCTGTGACTCTCTAGTACAGTCCCTCATGTTGTGGTGACCCCCTCCCCGCAACCATCAATTATTCTTAACTATAATGTTGATACTGTTATGAATCATAAGGTAAATCCCTGTGTTTTCTGATGGTCTTAGGCGACCCCTGTGGAAGGGTTATTCTGCCCACGAGGGAGCCCGACATACATAGACCTTCCGGAGTCGTTTTCTTCTGATTCGGATTCAGGCAAGTGGAGGCCCAAGTCATCCTTGGCAGGTACCAATTCTGTGGCTTCCAGAAGAGCAGATAATCACTGGTCCAAGCTCATTCCTATGTCTCATCCCCTCAGCTATCCTGTTTAACAGGATACTGAACCCAAGGACCCGAGAGATCACAGAGACAAAAGCAGGTGAACAGGCTGAGCATGGTAGCATGCACACACGCGCGCGCGCCACACACACACACACACACACACACACACACACACACCTGTTAACCTCTTGTTCTAGCACTTGTGGGTGGGAACGAAGAAAGCGACGAATTCAATCCCAACTTGAGCTAAATAATAAAGTCAAGGTAAATTTAAGCTAAAAGTAACAAGATCCTGCCAGGAAAACGAAAAAAGGGAAAAGACAAGGGAAAAAGTAATGAATGCCAGGAGCAAGCCATTTGCAAAGTTGTCTTTGCTGCATAAGGAGAGTAATCTGAAGCCTTTGCCAGCGAAGTTTAGCCAGTGACTCAGAGGTCAGAGGCCACCGGGGATGGCCTGTTTGGGTCGGTAGAGGTCATGTAGGGCTGGGGAAGGACAGTGTCTCAGATTCTCTGTGATTTGTTGCGTGGTCCCATAAGTAAGATCAGTTAATGCTTCTGTGATACACCTACTTGATCAGGTCTACCTAACACTCCTGGCATAGGAAACAAACGGGAATGAAGAACAGGGCTGGGGAGGGGGTGCTGGGAAGAAAGTCTCTCTCTCTCTGTCTGTCTGTCTGTCTGTCTGTCTCTCTCTCTGTCTTCTCTCCCCGCCCCGGCTGTCTCTGTCTGTCTGTCTCTGTGTGTGTGTGTCTGTCTGTCTGTCTGCTCTGTCTCTTTATGTCTCTGTCTCTCTCTGTCCTCTCTCTCTCCCCCCTTGTCTGTCTCTGTCTGTCTGTCTGTCTGCCTGCCTGCCTGCCTGCCTGCCTGTCTGTCTGTCTGTCTGTCTGTCTGTCTCTCTCTCTCTCTCTCTCTCTCTCTCTCTGCCTCCCCCTTGCCTGGTTCATTCTTTCATTTTGTTCATTTATCCCTTTGTCAAATATTTAGTGAGGAAGACAGTCCTGTCAGGGGAAGAGAGGATTCTGGGAAGAGATTTTGGGAGAGCTGGGGTCACGGCTGGAATAAGAACGGAACTTCATCACCGCGATTCTCCCCCTATAGTGGGACAAGCCTGGACCGGCACTCCAACACCCTCACATCCTTTTGTGTGCCTCAGCTATGACTTGGCTTAATTACCACACTACTTTGCCACGAGAGTCCTGCCCACGCATCACCTTTAAGCCCCGGCTCCTTTGTGGTGGTCACAAATGATCCTCGTGGGCCCAGTTACCCTGCGGGGGGGGAAAGAGTCATGATTTTCACACCTTCCTGTACTGGGAACAGAGGGGAGGTTGGCTACAGTCCAGAGCTTAGTTGGGATGAGGGAGGAAACTGGCAGTTGAGAAGGACCCGGCATGATTTTGTTTTGACATGTTACAGGGCTGGACAAACTGAGCAGGTGCCAGGCTGCCTATCTGAGTACCTGCTTCTACTTCTCGGTGCAGCATTGGCAGACTGCTCATGGTGGCACGCAACAGGAGACGCTGGCAGTCACTTTAAGCGGGTGTGCAGAGCCTGACCCTGTGCCATAAGATTAGCTATGGGAACTAGGTGCATAGAGGTCAAGCTGTGGCTTGGAAGGCCCAGAACTCTATACCTTCAGTCCTCTAGGTTTCATTCAGTAGCGTTCTTTTGGTTTTCTTTTATTTTGTTGGTTTTTCAAGACAGGGTTTCTCTGTGCAGCCTTGGCTGTCCTGGACTCACTTTGTAGACCAGGCTGGCCTCGAACTCACAGTGATCCACCTGCCTCTGCCTCCTGAGTGCTGGGATTAAAGGTGTGCGCCACCACGCCCAGCTTCAGTAGCATTCTTATTTCTGAAAAAAAAAAAAAATTAGTCTGGTAAGAAAATGTGATTTTTTTTTAAATGTATAAGATCATATAGGATTACACAAAAAGTCAACACTAAAAGCTATAGATAGACTCCATCTTGTCTGTGTGATGGGTGTGGCTAGCCTCAGTATTCAGTGGAGACGGACTGTGAGTTTAAGGATGGCCTGGAATGCAGAGTGAGATCCTGTCTTAGGCAAATCCGAGTTCTCTAACACAAGTATGTTTTCCTAGGAGTCTGTTTATGCCTTACACTGCCCTTTAGTCACACTTTATCTAATCCAAGGTAGAGAGGTTATGGTTCCGAAGGTCAGGCTCCTTTCCTGGGGTTGTCTCGGGAACTCCCTGTGCTCAGGGTTGAGACTGTCTGGTCCAGGTGAGGATCAGGCAGCGTGTGGCTTTTTTCTCCTGAGCTCATCTAGCCGTTGTCGGTGTTAGGTTCTCAAGCTGTTGAGCTCCTCAGATGTACTGCGAGGTTAGCTCAGCTTCTGTTGGTTGAGTATGTCAGGAATTCAGTGGCTTTATGATCAGGGATTATTATTATTATTATTAATACACTTAGCCAGCCACACTGGGTGATGCTGCCCTGCTTCCCTTGTCTGGGGAGCAACAGAGGGGCTCTGTGACCTTTGCCGACCTTTGCCGTTAACTTATTGAGTGTTGGGAATGTGGATGGTGGAGAGTGGGCATTTTTGGTTGCTGTTGTTGCTGTTTTGTTTTTTTGTTTGTTTGTTTGTTTTGTTTTGTTTTTCAAGACAGGGTTTCTCTGTATACCCTTGGCTGTCCTGGAACTCCCTTTGTAGACAGGGCTGGCCTCGAACTCACAGAGATCTGCCCGCCGCTGTCTCCCTGAGTGCTGGGGTTAAAGGTGTGCGCCACCACGCCTGGCTGAGTGTAGGCATTTTAAAGCTACATTTTTACTTTTGTCATAAATTGGTCTTTCATAAGCCATACATAGTTAGCCACCTAGCTCGACAGTAAGTTCTCTGAGGGCAGAATGTCTTGAGACGAGGAGGTGGCCAGGCTGATGAGCAGCGCAGGGGAAGATAGCACATTTTCTGTCGTTCACTCAGTGGCGTTAGGCTTCAAACAGAGGACAAATTGCTGAGGTGCCTGTTTAACATGGCAGAGCAGACCTGGCCACTAGGTTCTCCCTGCAGCCCTCAGTCCCTTCCTGTCATGGGGTCCTCCTGGCTGATATATCCCACCCCCTAAACTCTCCAGCCCAGGGAGCTGGCTGCTGTCCCCTGTATAATAACCTGACCATTTTGATTTCCTGCTCTCTTTGTACTTTGGGTCTCCTGACTGCTGCCCCTGGTGCCCCTCTCTCCTCTCTCCTGTCCCCTTCCTCTCTCTCACCTGGCCCAGCTCAGGGTCATGTCCACTCTGGGCTCCCCCAGGTGTCCCTGCCTCGGCCTGTGCTCTCCCACATGTCTATAATAAACCTCCTCCTCCATCATACCGAGGAACATCCGTGTTTCCTTTCTTTCCCTTTTTATTTCTTTTTTCCATTCAAGTGGGGATTATGATTTTTGGGTGACCATTTGTAATTCCTTGAAAGCACCATGGGTTTCAATTATGGGAGAACATAAGCAACATATTCAGTGAAAAAAAAATATTCGTTTGGGAGGCAGAGGCAGGCGGATCGCTGAGAGTTCAAGGCCAGCCTGGTCTACAAAGTGAGTCCAGGACAGCCAAGGCTACACAGAGAAACCCTGTCTCGAAAAACCCAAAAAAAAAAAAAAAAAACAAAAAAATATTCGTAACCCAGAGCAACTAACACATGCAATGAAAAGGATGATGCGGGGCACATGAGGTGTACCGTAGGGGAAAGGAGATGTCGGTGGAGCCCGTAGAACTGGCTTCGGCTCCTGCTGACTCAAGCTCACGGGACTGGGAGACTCACTGAGTGAGCAGGGAAGGCCGAGTCTATCTGTCGGCCGCCATGCCGTACAGATGTCGGTGGTTTCCACCCCCTCACTCCTCGCACCTTGCTGATTCACCTGGGACTCAGTCCTCCCATTGTTACACACTCAAGTGTTCCCATGTCACCTGGAAGTGACTTGTCGCCTGGGTCCTTAACCCCAGATCTGTAGCTTCAAATCCATGTGGCATCTTCTCTTTCAGAATCCAGCTTTTTTTTTTTGTCATAGTATCTTGGTCACATGTTTGTGTCCCTATGCCTAAGTCTTCCCAGAGGGTATAAAATAATGCAGGTCACAGTGGCTGGCCAGCCCTTTGGCTCTAGACGTAAAAATAGACCATGTATGTACCTCTTCTCTCCCCAATTTGTGGCCTCCCCTTTAGCGTATAAACAGAAGAGGCTGGCCTTCTCGAAATTGCTTCTGCGGTATGGAGTGGTCATGATGGCCAACTCTTAGGGTTGCGATATAGCTCAGTGAAAGAGAGAACATGCCAAGCATGTCCAAAGCCTGGGCTGAACCTCCGGTAGTTCAAAAGCAAGCAAGCAAGTAAGCAAAATGAATTGGAAAATAGTAGGTGCTAAAGCTCATTAGCTGCTCTCAATGTATATTTTTAAAAGAGTCGGTCTTATGTTGTGTATTCTGACCTTGAGAGCTCACTAAGGGGCCAAAAGTCATCTTAAACTTCTGATCTTCTGCTGTCGTTTCCTGAGCGCTGGGATGTACTACCTACCATGCCCAGGTCACACAGCCCTGGGGATAGAGCTCCGTTTCCCTTAGTTTGAGGCAGGTATGAGAAGTTGAGCTACATCCCAGCTCAGCACACGGCGGTCTTAGTGTGGTCCTCGGCAGGTGAGTACTTCCTCCATGGTGGCTATTACTGCTGTTATCATTACGGAACCAGGCAAAGTTCTCCGGATGGAACAATAGCTGTGGTTTACGGTGCAGACAAGGCGCCCAGGGATCTCCGCACTGTCCCTTGAGGGTACGGACTCCAGGCACCGTTTGTTTGCAAGCCCCTTGGTTGTGTCTTCTGCTCTGTGCTGTTGAGTCTTACGCAACATTTACTCTGCGCTGCTACCTGCCTTGTCAGCTCAGCTCGCCTTCCTGCTGGACTTCGGCTTCCTAAGGGCTCTGGCTCTATATACTTAAGAAAAAGAACTAAATTCGGGGGTGGGGGGGGAACGGGGGAATAAAAGAGAAAACTAGTGTGTGGTGACAAGAATCTCCTAACTCAAGAAAGCCCTCGTGCTTGCTCGTCCCACCGTCTGGAATGAATGCTGTTCCTTTCCCTCGGAGAGCCACATAGCTTAAATTCATTTTGTTCGGGTGACTGGGTTATTGTATCAGGTTTCCTGCCCACCTGGTAGGAGACAGTTATGACGTCTTAGCATCCCCCCACACCTTGAGTTTAGTGCATATCCGCTCACCTGTTGTCCCTGCTGCCTCCTGAGGATCAAACACCTGTCAACCTCAGTGTCTAGAACATCCCTGATATGTGGTCTCTCCGTTCTCAGGAGCCCGGCGCTCATATTTAACTGTGTGCGCTCCCTACCTCTTGCCCACTCTCTTCCACCGTTTACTTTTCTATAAACATGTGACATAGCCATGAATGAGGCAGACAAGGACCTGTATCTCTGTGGACCTCACCCACTGCTCTGGACCATGTTCAGGAACTTCAGCAGCTGGGCGGGAAGAGCAAGGTGCCAGCCAGAGGGCCCCGGGTGCCTTCCCTGATGACACGGAAGCTGAGCTGTGCTTTTCTTTCCTCGTTTCTTGCACTGTGCCCTTGTCTTCTGCTTTTTCGTTGTGTCAGGCATCATGACTGAGTCTTTCTTGGCTTCCATTCCCCAATCTAATGGAGATAATAGCTGTTCCACCCACACCTCTGCAGGAATGTGGGAGTGTTACAGGGGGGATTAGTGGCATTTTAGAGTAAAGATGTGTCAGTTCCAAGGCTTCTGATTGCTGCATTAGGGACCCGACAGTGTACCACAGAGCCTCTCGTATCTCCAGGGGACAGCTCTGTTTCTCTGTGGATTTGAGCTGCCTACTGTTTGGGAAAACCTGGGAACAGTTGGCTTAGTGTATTAAATCACTGTATTTTGGACCCCACCTCCCTCTCTCATTGGGCTTGTGACAACAAAGCTCAAAGTATGTGGCACCTGATTAACTTGTCAGGCGTGTATGTGACAGGTGTCAGGAAAGGTTGTGTTGACGGCCAGCCATAGTCACAGTGGGGCATGGTGCCGATTCTGCAATAGCTCTTTCATTTCCTGTGTAGTAGACTTCAGGGATCTGGGTAGATACCTGTGGCTTTGGTAATAGGGGGACCTTTCTGTGTCTGGGTGTTGACAAAGATGAACCAGGACACCTCCAAAACTCCTACATCCCAGTTAATATGCTCCCTGTACTGAACCCAGAGGCCCGTCTCTATGTGTCTGCTCAAAAGGGAAGTCTTCTCCAAAATGTGTTTCCTTCTCCTCTCAGTCTCCAGCTTCATCCATGAAGTGCCCCTCAGGTTGCTCTTTCATCTCTCCCTGAAGTGAGCTTGGAGATGAGGAACTTAAGTACGTATTATTTCAAAATATGGCCATTTGGTATATTGGTTATTGTAGGCTAAAAGTCACTTGAGGATAGTCTCAGAAAGGGCCATTTACCTGTGTTTTACGGCTACAGCAAGCCGTTAGGATTCATTCATTCATTTACACACGAACACCTGAAAATAAAATAAAACTAGAGATTGGTAACTGAGTCCGCAATGAGCCCAAATAACAAGCTCAAGGAAGTAACACCCATCTTCCACTTCCTTATATTACCTTTCCTGTTTACATCCTAGCAACATCCCAACAAGTAAGCCTCCTGGTCCGGGTGTCTACTTGTCCTGTCGTGCACCCATGGATATATTACTCTGTCTGAAGAGTGTAAAAACAGCATGCTTTGATCATCTCTTGGAACTTAGTGCTCTTGAAATATCCTCATGCACCTTTAAAATCAATGAAAGCTTTCTTCTCTTAATTTGTTTTTCTATATTACTTGAGTCCCTAGATTCATTTGAAGAGCTCACTTAAAAACTAAGGTGGGAATAGAGATTTTTCAGGTCTCAAACCTGGGACAAATGGCTAGCTGAGGTGCTATTTAACATATCAGACTGGACCTGGCACCAGTTTCTCCCAGAATCCCTCAGTCCCTACGTGTTATAGGCCTATCCTACCCTCTACCCAGAACTCTGTAGCCCAGGGACTGACCTGTCCTTCCTCCAGAGGCTCTTCCCTATAAAACCCAGACATTTTGGTTGCCCACCCCTTTTTCCTGTTTGCCCACCTGGTTGTCCTTTCTACCCTCTCCCTTCCCCTCCCCTCTCTCTTCCCATAGCATACATAATGATGTACAAATCTTGGCAGGAGCAAAGTTATTTTAAAGGGGGACACAAGTGTCTTGGGTATCAGGCTATTGCAATAGTGGTCTCCAGAGACTTGGAGTTTTCCCATGATACCCATGGTGGGAGACAAAAAGGCTGGGGCCCTGGTGCTAGGGAGGAGCTTATCTCTCGGAAAGAGATTTCGCAATTCTTACAACTTACCACACAACCTTGTAGGAGAGGCTGGAGCAGAGGCAGTGATGAGGGGGGGCACAACTTGTCTGGGGCAGTTTGGTTGTAAATACCTCTTGGCCTCTCCTTAAACCCAAGACTCATGCCAGGATCCCACAGATGGACTTGAGGATCTCTTTACTTGTTCTTCTCCTAGTGTAACCACCGGAAATATCCTTTCTCTGATTTTTCACTCTCACTTGTCCCTTTAGTTGGCATGTTAAAAATGGGTGGCCAAGCCCCATGTGGTGGGGCACGCCTTTAATCCCAGCACTCCAGGAGGCAGAGGCAGACAGATCTCCGTGAGTTCAAGGACAGCCTGGTTTGCAAAGTGAGTCCAGGGCAGCAAAGTCTATACAGAGAAATACTGTCTTGAAAAACAGTACAAAACAAAACAAAAGGTGATCAAGGCCAGGTTTTTAGGCCTCTGGTTTTGACACTAACAGCACAGTAACAATGACACACAGATAGGCAGAGCTGAGATCACGATTGGGATCCAGTCCTCTGTAACCCGTGCTTCCTCCCAACTGAAAGCATTATCTGTGTTATACACCCTGGCAATGTCTAAAGAGGAGTGTGGCACAAAGCTCTGCTCATAGACATTCAGCGAACCTCAGCCACTGCTGACGATGATCTCAGTGACAGGCACGTCGGAAAGCTCCAGCCCACGGCCTCTGGGTGGCTTTCTTGGCTCCCTGTCTCTCAGTGGTTAGACTCATGGCAGCGGCTGAAAGGTCAGCTTAGGAAGGGCAGACGGGTCTCAACTCTTGCGTAAACTGGTTTTGTTTTGTTTTGTTTTGTTTTGTTTTGTTTTGTCTGTTTGTTGTTTGTCTAGGCAATGTATAAGTGAGCTAACCCTCACCTGTCCTTTGTCCTTTCAGCGTTACTCTTAAAGCTTCTGCTGAGAGGAGGCTTGTTTTCTTTCTTCTGCCCACTAGCCTTCTCCTGCCAAGAATCCTGTGGTGTAATGGCTGGTGAACAGAAGTGTTCAGCTCATAGCCTTCACTCATGCACCACCCACTGTCTGTGCCATCCGCAGCAGATTTTTCAGATTGTTAGAACATTTTCCGGCATTTAGAGAAGTCAGAACTCATGTGGCCCATTTTCCCAGCTCTGGATGGTGCTGACGACACCAAAGCCGGTCAGCGAAATGCAGCTATCTAACTCAGGATCTGAAAAAGCCCGGACTTCAAATGTCACACACTTCGGAGGTACAGCACAGTATGAGTTTCTTGTCTGATTCAGATTACCTGACAATGCATTGTGTTTATTAAGTGATGACACTAAAGCCGGGCTGAGAGAATGTAACTGATGTTGACATCAGAATTAGCACTAGTCACAGATACCTTAAGTCTCAGAAAGCAGTCATCAGGAACAAAGGACATTGGAAATGAAGCGTTTCGTACCAATAGAATTTATTTAATCCTCATACCTCACCCGCTCCCACACACACACAAAAAGAAAATAAGAATGCGAAAAGTAAACATCCTAACAGCTCATTTGTTTTTTTAAGCAGTACACGTTGTACCCATGGTTAATTAATGTATTCTAAGATAGCAGTTGGGGTAAGGCATTTCAAACAAGAGTAAGAGAGGACCCTGGCAGAAGTTATAGGCAGTTAACCCAAGTAGCAAGTCATTTAAGTCATTTTCCTTTCTTTAATTGTTGTCCTCAATCCTGCAGTTCAGCTCACACATTGTAGTGCAATGTCACTCATGAGGAGGGAGGACATCGTCCCTGAAAATCAGGTCAATGCACTCTGTGTTAGCTCTAGTCGGTAGAGTTATGAAGCCCTTCATTGGCAATCTGGAGGCTTAAGGGGTTGGTCCTCTGATTGGTCAGGCTGGTTTTTCCTTTCAGGGAACCATCTCTCTCTCTCTCTCTCTCTCTCTCTCTCTCTCTCTCTCTCTCTCTCTCTCCCCCCAATCCCCCTCCCTCTCCCTTTCCCTCCCTCCCTCTTTCCTCCCCCTCCTCCCCTCCCCCTCCCTCCCTCCTTCCCTCCTCCTCCTGCTCTTTCTTCTTCTTCTCTCTCTCTCTCCCCAATCCTCCTCCCTCCCTCTCCCTCTCCCTTTCCCATTCCCTCCCTCCCTCTTTCCTCCCCCTCCTTCCCTCCCCCTCCCTCCCTTCTCCCCTCCCTCCTCCTCCTTCTTCTTTCTCTCTCTTTCTCTCTCTTCCCCCTCCCCAATCCCCCTCCCCCCTCTTCCCTCCCCCTCCCTCCCTCCTTCCCTCCCTCCCTCCTCCTCCTCCTTCTTTTTCTTTCTCTCTCTCTCTCTCTCTCTCTCTCTCTCTCTCTCTCTCTCTCTCT
>OU015751.1:123144918-123160653 GCA_907169655.1 Acomys percivali | reverse complement strand
CACCTCTCTCTCTCTCTCTCTCTCTCTCTCTCTCTCTCTCTCTCTCTCTCATACTTGCTGCAGGCCCTGCCTCTGCTGGGATCTGCCTGCTTTCCCTCGATGACTCTGTTTTCCTTTTATCTGTACAGCTTTCTTCTTCCTTGTGGAGCCCAGCTGCGCGGTGACGCCAGTGTGGGGTACTGGATCTGGTTGAGGATGAGTTTTGTAGGTGCTCCTGGCATGGCCCCTGGTTTCCTTTACTCTAACAAGTTGCCACTCTTAGTAAGGCATTGCTTTTCTGCTATAATTGAACGTATAGAGTTAAGGCCTTGGAGCACAGCCGTGAAGCTACCCTCCTCAGATATGCGCAGTTTGGGCCCAGAGAAGCATCTCTCTTCTGTACCTGTAACTCTCTGTAGAACTGTTGAGTGCCCTTGGACTTTTCATCTTTCTTTGCATCGTCCCTGACAACCTTAAATATGGGATTAATTTGGCTTTATTTCTTTTTGGCAGGCTTTTGGGTGCTGGTGAAGTTATCTGATGCCGCCTCAATACCTCTGCAGACTTCAGACATTCTACTTTTCTCAAATCTCTTTCTCCCTAAAACCACCACAGTACGGTTTTCAGACTGTTGCCATTCAGCCTCTCTCCTTTCTTCCCTCCCCTTCCCTCTCTCCTTATCTTGCTTTTAGTGGATGACTCTTATTAATGGGGTATTGTTTAAAAAGCATCAGGAGCCTTGTCTTGAGAAGATTGCTTAAATGGATAAATGGCATGCCATTTAATGGAAAAAGACACCCCCCCAAGAACACACACACACATACACACACACACACACACACACACACACACACACACACACACACACCCCAAGCTCAGTAGGTTATGAGATTATGGTTAGGTTTTCTTATGCAAGTCAAACAGCAATCTCCACACAAGATTCTCAGAGTTGCATTATAAAACCAGAGATAAAGCTACTTGATATTAGCAGATTACAGGAAAGGCCCCAGAGCTTTACTGGTTTCGGAAGGTTAGTGTTAAGTAGAATCTTTCTCCCAATTTAACTTATCTCAGAACGTAAAGATTTTTTTTTTTTCTCTCCAGTGGTGCAGGGATTTGGTGTGCAGAGTCACAGCAGTGTCCAGGCAATGGACCAGTGTTGTTTTCTCTGTAGGGACCAATGGGTAGGAAAATTCTTTGTTTTCTTTCTTCTTGAAGGGCCACAAACTACTGAAATTCAGATTCCGGGCTCCATCGCTAGATGCAGACTGGGTACATCTGGGATTGTGTTTGGGAACTTTCCTTGTAAAGTAATTATCTTGTGTGATACAGATGCAGCTTATCCCAGGGAGAACTTATCTTTAGAAACAACTACCAAACAAATGTTACTACAGCTTCATCCTTTAATTTTTTTTTTAATGGGACCGGGTCTCGCTGCCATGAGAGCTGCTGGGAACTCCCTTTGTATCACACACTGGCCTTGAACCCGTGCTCCTGCCTCAGCTTCCTCGGCTGCGGTCTTCACTCATGCTCACCTCTTTCTTGTCTCAGCAGCACGTGACGCCTTTCCTTTCCTAAGCTGGTTTTTAGCTGCTCTTGATTCCATTAGCTTTTAAAACCATTGTATCTCACTACGGAGCCATGCCGTTCTCAGACCCCTGGCAGTCAGCTTCCTGAATCCTGGGGTTATGGGAGCGCACCACCATGCCTGATTTTGATTTCATTTCTGTAATTTTTTTTCTACTTCTTTGAGTTGGCGGACCTCCTTCCCTGATAGTGATGGTCCTGTAATTCTACGGTTTGCTTCCCTTAGGTCTATAAGCACCACTTTTTCAGTAATTCTTTACTCAGTATCTTCTATGTTTCTATCACGTTATTTTTCTGCACATTTCTTTCTTTGTTCCTTGCCTACAGTCAGACTTCACCGGTAAATTTCCCATATAATATTCCTTTTCGATAATAAGTCACCAAGAAGAGACTCGATACCCTAGGAGCATATACAGGGGGAGGAGGTCCCCCTCAGTCACAGACATAGGGGAAGGGAGTAGAGGGGGAAGCGGGAGGGAGGAAAGAAAGGGAGGATACAAGGGATGGGCTAACAATTGAGATGTAATATGAATAAATTAATAAAATGTCAAAAAAATAATATTCCTTTTCATATGAACTTGTAGTAATTAAAAGCAATGATAATGATAGTTGTTAATGCTTACTGTGTGAGTGTGCTTTTAGCAAATTGTGTGTGTCGTATGTACCAGATAAACAGCTTGGTCATCATGTGGGGGGGGCTGCCCTAATAATAGGAAGTAGGGGCTGTCTCTGACTGTTACTGCGGCTGGATCCCTTTCCTCTAGCTGGGCTGCCTTATGACTCCCAGATGGGAGAGGGTGCGTAGTCCTCCTGTGACTTGAGATGCCAGGGTGGGTTGGTACCACTTGGGGGCCTTCCCTTCTCTGGGAGGAAGGAGAGAGGCCACTAGGAGGAGGGAGGTAGGGGTAGGACTTAGGGGAGAGGGGACAGAGGGCTGGAATAGGGCTGTAAAATCTAAATAAATAAATAAATGAAAATTGCATGTGTGTACTGTGTGTTTAGCATGTGTACATGTCTGCATGAGAATGCACACATGGCAGCTGGGGAGAAGACCAGATGTCCTGTGCACCACTTTCAGTCTTATTCCCTTGACACAGGAATTTTCACTAAACTGGAGCTGTGCTGGCAACCAGCAAGCCCCAACCATCCCCCTGTCTCTGCTTCCGGTGTTGCTGAGGTGCACGCCCACACTCAACTTTTTACATGTGTGCTGAGGATTAGAACGCAAGTCCTCATGTCTGTGCAGCACTGTTACCTCCCAAGCCATCTTGTAACCTCTGATCATACCTTTTCAAGCACTTTATATAATAACCTTGTATCAGAGAGTCTCCATATCCATTTTAGTATATCATCTATGGATCTGTTTATGGGCTTATTCGGTTACTTACCTACTATTCACCAGTACATTATGGTATTATTGTTTATAAAAATGCATCTTATTACCTTGACAATTTCTTATCATATTTCTTTCTGAAATACTTGCTTTTCATTCTCTGTTGATTCATCTTTTCAGTGATTTTTAATGAACTTTTCTTCTCTGTCGACCTAAAATGAATCCATCTAAAGCATGCTTCGAACTTGCTTTTCTAGCCAATACTTTTGAATATTTTTTTTTCCCTACATGCTTTGGCCCCAAGCAAAACATTCTCTGATCCCTGAACTCGCTCTCCCTGATGTCTTTATGCATGGGGTTTTTTTCTTTGGCTGTGAATTTAAAAATATTGCATAGTTGACCCATCATGGCTCTGTGTATATATGGATACTTTGTGATCTAAAATAGTTAACATCTGGGATGTTCTTGTTTCTACTTGTAGAAAATGACCAGCCTGCGGGGGACGGGGGGGCAGCGTGGGGAGGGTGTGTGTGCTGATGCTCAGATCCTCTTCCATGGAATTCAGTGCTCAGAGTGAAGGAGTCTGAGAGCGCAGGAGTAGATAGGGAAGTGGGGCAGAAAATTTGGCTGTTAGGACAGTTGAATATATGATCTTTAAAAAACAAAAATAAAAATGATGTATTTTTTTCTGAGACAGGGTTTCTCTGTGTAGCCTTGGCTGTCCTGGACTCACTTTATAAACCAGGGTGCCCTTGAACTCACAGAGATCCACCTGCCTCTGCTTCCCTGAGTTCTGGGATCACAGATGTGCGCCACTGTGATTATAGTTGTTAATTATTAGTAAACATTGAACTTAAAATAGGGCATGCACTAAGAACTAGGTCATAAAATGCCACCCGGGATTAAAGCTAATGAGTACAATTAACGTGATAAGTTAAATAAAATGTGAGATGAGTTATCTACAACAGGGATCCACCCTTGGAAATTATTGAGTGTACCTCCCATGAGTAAAGGTGTTTCTCAACATTCCCTCAAGGACATTAGTATATTTGCAATGAGGGTAGGAAGAGGATGGATACTAAGTGGTGTTGCCAGCAGAGTCCAGAAAGAGGAGGCTGCTCTGGCCTTAGATGTCTGTAGTTTAAGTACTGGAGTGGAAGATGCTGTGATGGAAGCAGACCTGTGCAGGTAGCAGATAGACTTGAATGTAAAATCTTCATTAATGAAAGCAAGTCACTTAACTTTTCCAAGTCTGCTTTCTCTTTAATAAAATTATTATAATACCATAAAGCATCGGGCTGCTACGAGAGTGGAATTAAGTGATAAGCACCATGCCACGCACAGTGCATAAAGTGATACCTCTTGCCTGTAAGCATTACTTATTGAGCAAGAAAGTTTCCGTTCCTCTCAGGAGAAATAATTGAAGTTGCCAGGTTACCATAGTGTGGTAAGGAAGCATTAATACTGAAATTCCTTTGCTCTAAAGCTCATCTGAGACTTTTGATATCTTTCAAATGAGTTGAACAACTGGGAGAGAGTGTCCTATGGTAAATGGTTTCAGTTTTTGACTCTATAGTTAGCAAAGTGGACCAACTAAGTTTTTTGCTTAGTATGAATCTGCCTTCCAGATTGCATCTGAATACAGCAGGGAGATCAGCCCAAAGATCTAGAGCAGCTTCCCTTATCTTCAGAAGTGAGATCTAGACCCTGGCTGAGGTGCTGAGTTTCTGCCCAAATTATGTAGCCTTTTTCTTCTTTTATCAGCAACCGTTGGTTCTGAGATTATGGAGTCATAACAAGAGGAGAAATAGTTGGCTTATCTATACAGCTAAGTATTAGTTTGAAATAATTCTCCTCCTCCTCCTCCTTTGTTAGATTTTCACACTGCTTACCTCTAGAAATTTGAAAAGCAAAGAATAAGGTGGGAGCATTGTGTGGAAAAAGCCAGGATTTGGCTTGCCTTTTCCTTGTAGACCCAGAAACACACCAATAGCAGTACCCTGGACTTGGTGAAAACGTCTTTCACTGCAACTTACCTCACTAGAGTAAGCTGAAGCATGAAAACCAGAATGATACTTTATTAACTTATTATCAGAAAAATGAGTGCTTTTTCCTTTGGGAAGATGCTTGGCAGAAGGCCCAGGTGAGTTGCAGGACAGCCAGATGTTTGCCGTGTGACTCAGCTGATGACTATCATCACAGATTGATGTGGTGAGTAGTTTATGTAAGAAGCCAGGACACGTTAGGCCATATATGCCTGCCAGTGGCCTAGCTGGTCAGAGGACTTTCTCCCTGAGCAATCCTTGATGGGCATTCTAACACTGGTCTTTGGATATTCTTTTTTTTTTTTTTTTAATATTTTGTGGTTTACCCACAAGCACAGAGAATCCCATAACAGATGCTGTCTCGGTTCAGAGATATTTGGGTCTTGTGTATTCTCAGTCTCATTTTCTCTACTCCCTCTAGAGGAGTCAGAATCCTGAGTTTGGTCTTTATTGTTTCCATAAAGATCTTGTATTTATCATATAAACATTTTATAAAACTTTGAGTGGATATTGTGATTTTGAGGTTTGCCCAGAGGTTGTAAAACATGGGTATATAACATGGTTTTATTTTATGAGGTATTACAATATAATTAGTAATACCATATAGTTTGTGGTTAATAGCTTTTTAAAGGGGCAGATATTAACCCACTAAGCTACCTTACATTATCTCCCAGCCTCCATCCCATGCCATCTGCTTAGTAATTTCTATCTGGGCTATTTCCCATCCATAAAATCCCCAAACACTTGCTTATGTTGCTCGTCTGGGCCACTTCTTTCCATGTGGAACTTCAGAGTTCCTCATCCTGGTCTGTGTGGCTCTTTCCTATCCCATGATGACTCTCCTCCTGTACTTGTCCCTTACCCAAGATCCTTCTCTCCCAAAAACCCATGGGCCTTGGCCACACCTCTTCATTCTGCCCTGCCCAGGTGTGTAGGCATTTATTGATCAAACAGGGAGGCATGCTTAAACAGCAATACTTGGGGGTACATGACAGTCTGATTGTAAACAGTAGGAATCTCTCTGGGCAAGCAATTAACAAATTCAAAGCACCAGAACATGCTCCGACACAGATTAGTGTAAATGTAGGGGCTGGAGAGATGGCTCAGTGGTTAAGAGTGCTGCCTGCTCTTCCAAAGGTCCTGAGTTCAATTCCCAGCAACCACCTGGTGTTTCACAACCATCTATAATGAGATCTGATGCCCTCTTCTGGCCTACAGGTGTACATGCAGGGAGAGCACTGTATAACAAACAAACAAACAAACAAACAAATAAATCTTAAAAAAAAACAAAAAAAAATTAGTGTAAATGTGTAGATTTCTCTGATGGATAAGGATGTTGAACATTACTATTTTTTTCTCTCCCATTTGTAATTCTTTTCCTGATAATTTCCCATTTAATTCCATGTCTTGATTTTTAGCTGACTTGTTTGTTTTCTTGATGCTTAGTTTTCTGAGTTCTTTGTGCAGTCTAGACATGAACCCTCCATGAGATGTATAGCTGATAAGGATTTTTTTCCTATTTTGTAGGCTGTTTTTCATTCAGATTATATTGTTCTTTGCTATACAGAAGGCTTTTAGTTTCATGAGGCCCCATTCAATTGTTTGATTTAACGCCTGGCTAATGGAGTCCTAGTCATAAAGTCCTTTCTTATGCCTATAAGTTGACACACTTCCCAACTTTCTGGTCTGACAAAATCAATGTGGTGTCTTCCGTTGGTATCATTTATCTATTTGAAGTTGAATTTTATGCAGGATAGAGAGAAGTATCTAGTTTCATATTTTTAAAGGTTTTTTCGTCTTTTATTATATGAATGTGTGTGTGTGTGTGTGTGTGTGTGTGTGTGTGTGTGTGTAGCCAAGGAATGTTGGATACTATTGGAGCTGGAGTGAGTCAGTTACTGAGAAATGAACTTTTGTCCTCTGCAGGAGAATATGCTCTGAACCCCAGGGCCGTATCTCCAGCCTAAACTTTATTCTTCTAAATGTAGCTTTCCAGTTTTCTAAATACCACTTAGTGAAGACGCTGACTTTATTCTTCTAAATGTAGCTATCCAGTTTTCTAAATACCACTTAGTGAAGATGCTGTCTTTTCTCCAGAGTATATTTTTGGCTTCCTTGATAAAAAAAAAAAAAAGAAAAATCTGTTTATCATAGGAGCGTGAGCGTATATGTGAGCCCTCAATTCTATTCCATTGATCAATGTATCACCATGGTTTTTTTTTTTTTTTTTTTTATTACTCTTTCTCTGTAGTATGGTTTGAAATTAGGGACAGTGATACCTTTAGTAAAGTTTTTATTGTCTAGGATTATTTTGGTTGTTCTAGGCCTTTTGTGTTTCCATATGAATATTAAGATTTTTTTTTTAATCTGTGAAGAATGACATTAGATTTGATGTTAATTGTGTTGGATCTGAGATTGCTTTTGGTAGGACGGCCACGTTCACATTATCGATCTTATCAATCCATGAGCGTGGAAGGGTCTTTACATCTTCTGGTGTCTTTAATTTCTTTTTTCAGTGTCTTAAAGTTTTTATTGAATAAATCTTTCACTTCATTGGTTAGGTTTATTTCAAGATTTTTGTTTTGAAGTTAATTGTCAATGGGATAGTTGCCGTGATATCCTTCGTGGTATGCTTGTCAGCTATATATAGAAAAGCAACTGATATTTTTGTTAATTTTATATCCTGCTACTTTGCTGTAGGAGCTTTCTGGTAGAGTCCTTAGGGTCTTTTCCGTGTAAAGTAATTTCATCTGCAAAGGATGCTTTGACTTCTTCCTTTTCAGTTTGTATCTCCTTTGTCTCCCTCGCTTGCCTTTTGCTCTAGCTAAGACCTCAAGCACCATACTGAACAGGATTAGAGAAAGACATCTTTGTCTTATTCCTAACTTTAGTGGAAATTTAGTATGATGTGGGCTGTGAGCTTGTTGTATATTGCCTTAATTATGTTATGCTATATCTCCTGTATCCCTAGATTCACTAGGAATTTTATTCTTACAAAGAGATCCTGGATTTTATCAAAGGCATTTTTTTTTTTTTTGCATCTAATGAGATGATCACGTGATCTTGATCACATGGTTTCTATCCTTATGTCTATTTGTGTGGTGGGTTGCACTTATTGATTTATATATGTTGAAAGACCACTGTTTTTCTGTGACAAATCCAACTTGATTGTGGTAGGTGATCTTTTTTGATATTCTATTGACTTTGCTTAGCAAATATTTTATTATGAATTTTTACATCTGTTCATCCCAGAGATTGGCCTATAATTCTCTTTGCCTGGGTGTTGGTTTTGGTGTCAGGGTAATATTAGCTTCATGTGTGGAGGCTGGAGTTAGTGGGTAGATGATGTTATATGTATGATGTGTGCAGTTCCACAAGGGGTCTGGGAAGAGCAGGTGTTTGGCTCTGGGCCATTGCCAGGGGGGTGTGGATCTGGATTCTGCAGGTCAGTGATATTACCTATGTGAGATGCCTGTCACCACAGGACTTTTAGATCACATGGGCTGTTTTCAGTGGGTAGAAAGGGCTACTCATAAGGTGTGTGCTGCCCAGGTCCTCAGGCAATGGGCTGGCAGATGAAGGATTCCCTCTGGGTGGTGTAGGGCTCTGGACAGTCAGAACGTCCTAGAACTTGATATATGTATTTATTTCAAAATCATCAAGGTAGTTTACCTTACAAATCACACATAACCTCATTGCCATTTCTTAAACAGAATTTATTTATTTTATGAGTATGAGTGTTTTATATGTGTGTATATTTGTGCACCATGTGTGTGCCTGGTGCCTGAAGACGTCAGAAGAGGGCATTGGAACCCCAGGAATTTGAGTTACAGATGGGTGTGACCCACCATGTGGGTGTTGGAATCAAACTCAAGTCCTTTCAAAGATCAGCTACTGCTCTTAACCCCTGAGCCATCTCTCTCGCCCCACTTTTCATTTTTAAAAATGTAGCGATAACAGCTACAAATCAGTGAACTGTTCACTGCAGTCCTGATGTCTTCAGAATTTATACCCTTTCTTACCCTTTGACTAATGTCTGCCCATTTCTCCACACCCTGCCTCCTGGACACTCCTCCCCTCTTGTTTCTGTGAGTCCAACTTTTAAAGACTCCAGTTACAAGTGAGATTGCGTAGTAATTAAGTATACTCTTGTGTCTGCTTCGCTTTCATTGGCGTAGTGTCCAGTAGGTTCACCCGTGAGTTTGTAAATGATACCAGTGTCTTCATTTTAAGGATAGAGTAAGGTCTGCAGGGATGGCTTATCAGCTAAGGGTGCTCACTGCTCTCGCAGAGGATCCGGATTCAGTGTCCAGCGCCCACATGGTAGCTGTCTGTAGGTCTAGTTCCAGGGATCCATTGCCCTCCTTTGCCTCCATGGGAGCACACGTGGTGAACTCACACACTCGTAAGGAAAACACTCATAGAAAGAGTTTGGGAGTGCTCCTCTCAAATTTTAAAAATAGTTTAAGGATTGGCTGCGGGTCTTACATGAAAGTCTGGTAGACTCTGCTATGATCCCATCTAGCTCTGGGTTTTGTTTCTTGTTTTTTTCAGGGGGAATTGTATTTGTTTTATTTTAGCTACAGGGCTTTTTTTTTTTAAATTACTATTTAAATCTCCTAATTTGTTGTGTGTCTGTTTAGGCTGTTAACGTCTTGGTTTAATTTTGGTGGTTTCTCTCTTTCTTTCTTTTGATTAGTTGGGTCAAGTATGTGTCTTATCTTGTTTATCCTCTCAAAGACCCAGCTTTTGGATTTGTTTATTATTTATATTTTTATTTCTATTTTATTAAATCTGCTCTCATTTTTATTATTTCTTGCCATTGACTGGTTTTAGATTTGAATAGTTTTTATTTTTCCAAAATTTTGAATTATATCATCAGTTTATTAATTTGTACTTGTTCTGATTTTTTTTTGCTAGTTATACATCAGACAGAGGATTGATATGTAGAATATAAAAAGAACTAAAAAAATACTAATAAGAAACATGTAAAAGAACCGTTCCTGGCAATTAGGGAAGTGCAAATTAAAACAATTTGGCATTTCCCTAACTGCTAGTAATGATTCTTTTAGATTCACTTAATTTTGAGATTTTTGTCATATTCCAGACAGAATGGCAAAGGTCAACATAACAAACAGCAAGTGCTGCAGGGAGGTTTGGTACGATCAGGGAAAAGGAAACCCTCATTCACTGTTGGGGGAACTGCAAACTGGTGCAGCCATGGTCAGATTTAGTATGGAGAATTCTCAGAAAGCCAACAATAAATCTACCAGATGACCCAGCTATACCACTTCTTGGCATATGCCCAGAAGACTCAACATCCTGTTCCATAGATACATGTTCTGTCATGTTGTTTGTTGCTCTATTCAGAATAGCTAGGAAATGGAGATTACCAAGACAGCCTTCAGCCAACAAATGGATAATGAAGATGTGGTATGTATACACTATGGTATAATATTCAGTTGTAAAGAAATAATGATTTTGCATGGAGTTGTGAAAGATCATACCTGGTGGTGTTACCCAGACCAGCGAAGACAAACGTAGCATTTTCTCTCTTCCTCGGGGTTCCAGATCTTAGATATTAGTACATATCTTAGAGTAACTGCAGAAACTAGAAAAGTAAAAAGAGACCACTGCTGGGGTGGGCTTGCTCAGGGAGCAACAGAGAGGAGAATAGCAGGGTTGGTCAGGGAAATGGGAGAAATGGGTAGGTGGGGTCTAATTAGGGAGATAAACACAGAAGAGGGGGGTCAAATAACAGGAAGGATGTCCGAAGAAGTCATAAGGAAGAATAACATTACCTATCTAAAAAACCTATAGCCTATATAAATCTGTATGTAAACAGTTAAATGACATTTTCTTATCTAAGCCAACAGTGCTGTCTCTGAGAATCAAAGACCATGTATTAGAAACCCCAACATAAAGGCATAAAAAGCTCTTTTGAGATGTTGATCAGGGTTGTCCAGAAGACTCCCAAAACAAGCTTTTGCTTGCTCTCCACATATAGAAGACAAGTCTTCTTTATTGCCAGAGAAACTATGCTCTTCCAGCACAGGACCCTGCAGGAACTGACAAGAAACTCTCTTCCCTGAGGTCTCGTTTTCGTGGTACTGTAAGGCATGATGCAAACTTACAAAGAAGGGAAGCAACCAATAGCCCTTCCCAACTAAGATTGTCTGTGAACCACTAAGGTGTCCAGTGTGTCACGATGACCCTAAGGGTGCAGAAGTGGCGGGCATACTTTGGCAGTAACCAGCAGCTCTCTAATTGGACATAAGGATCACTCAGCAAGAGGGGAATCATGCCTGGTACTGGGGACTTACCCAACTACTCAGGTCATGGATTTTTGGGGGAGAACCTTACAACCAGAACTTTCCTAAAATATTCCAGCTGCACTATATTTGTCCTCATATTCACATCTAAGTGTAGTCCTTGCCCCTCATCGAGGAAACTTTCTTTTTTTCAACAGATGGGAACAATTACGGAAAAAACCATAACCAATCAAATATCCCAACTGATCCATCTACAAAGCAACTCCCATACCCAAGGCTCAGGGACCATGTGACAGAAGGGACAAAAAGATTGTTAAGAGCCAGTGGATTAAGGAGTTTGACATAAGGATGTGCCGCCTAGGGATGTCAGAAGTTGTACTTATAAAGCCTCACAAGCCAGATTGCCTAAGCCGGAGATTAAAAGGGGGCCAATAACAGACTTGAAAGCATGGATTGTGGAAAGATACAAAGACTCGACCTCCACAAAGAGCTACAGGCAGCTAAGGAACGAAGAGAGCAGGATTGCTTCTGCAATACCAGAGGGTCAGGCCCGAAGATACACATACAAATGGCGATGTGTAGAATAAGCAGGCTTTATTTATATATTTACGAATATGTAAAAAGCAACAATTAAAGAAAAAAAAAAAAAAAGGCCATGAATTTGACCGAGAGCAAGGAGGGGTATATGGGAGGGTTTGGGGAGAAAAAAGGGAAAGGAAGAAATAATATAGTTTTATTATAATCTCAGAAAAAAAAACAAAAGAAATAACTTAAAAAAGTATTTTTCTTTGAAATGTTCTGAACTTAGCTGGTGTCTGTTGTAATGTTTCCCTGATCGTTTCTGATTGTGTTAACTTGTATTCTTTTTTCATTTTAACTAGTTCGATAAAAAGATCTGTTGACTTTGTTTATTTTCTCAAGGAACCAGCTCCTCAATTTGTCCACGGTCTTGGCCTTTTTTGCATTATTTATTTCTCTTTGTGATGAGACTTGGGAGTGTGGATGTTGTTGGTTGTGTGTTTGATGTGTGATTGGTTTTCTTTTGTTTTTGTCCAAGCTTGGTTGGTTTCAGATCAGGCACATGCGGACTTGGTTGGTATTGATCTTTGATTAGATTGGATCCAGTTCTGTGTTAAACAACAAAACATGTAAGTGGGACGAACGACTGGGTCTCATTTAGCTGACGTATGGTTTGTACTACTCAAAAATTATCTGGTGGTATGGAGGTTCCATGCGTGGGCTCAGGAACTGGCTCTCACCAGCTTAGGTCAGCAGACAGGCTGTGGAGCAAAGATGAAGGTTTGGGATGCCATGGACATGTGAAGTTCCAGAGAGTTAACTGTGTGACTGAGGATCAACCTGAGGATTGTGGACAGGGTGAACAGCCAAGGCCCCAGGGACTCAAATCAGGCTATGCCAGCACACAAATATATATCCTAGGCTAGGCCTGGATATTGGGTGTGGTACAGGCTGTGACCTAGGCTAAGGCTGGAGGTTGGATATAGCATGGGTAGGATCTAATCTGGTGAACTCAGCATCTGGACCTGACATACAAAGTTTGCCACTGGGGAGATTGGGAATAGTAAAAGGCTCTTCAGAGTGGGTTGTGTCACTCAACGTGAAACCTGGACTGGGTGTGGGGACTGGAGAGGGTGTAGGCAGGATAGGGTCACGTGGATTCGCCATGCTTTGCCAGGGCATGGGATGTACAGCATGGGGCTGGTCCTGGAGCATCCCTGTAGCATCCCTTAGGTCATGATATGACCTAAGCTGGTCTTGAATTTATAGTCCTGTCTCAACCTTACAACTGCTAGAATTAGAAATATGCTGCCCTCATGCCTATCTGATTTTAGTTTGTTTTTATGTATTTGCATATTTGTTTTCTTTGTATACTGCCTCTTCAGTTCCTTTCCTATTTTAAAATGTATTTATTTTATCTTTTCTTTCTTTTTTTTGAGTTTTTAAGTGTTATATATTAAATTGGCTTCTTTATACATATTTATTTCAAATATTTTTCTCTTGCCTTTTTATCCTGTTGATTATTTCTTATTGAAATCACTTCATAATTTGATATAGTCTCACTTATGATTATTTTGCTTTTCCTCTCTGTGTCATATAAAAACTATTGTGAACAACAATAGTGAAGCTGGACGTGGTGGCACATGCTTGTGACCCCAGCGTTCAGGAAGCTAAGGCAGAAGAGCTGTGAGTTGGAGGCATTGATTTTTCCTATTTTCAAATTAAATTGCCCATACTATTAAGATTTTCCAATCTGGATTGTTTGTGACATTGGGAAATAGTGACTTGTGTTGGTCTCTACTTTGACCACTTGTGTGACAGAAATGAAATGACGCAGAGGCAGGACAAAGCTCAATATTTAATCACCACTAATTTATTATCAATATTAATGCAGTCCAGTTATTTAAATCCAAAGACTTCAAACGAATACATTACAGCTGGAAAAGGAGCCGTATAACAATGGCGCGCTTCCTTTCCATCTTGCTTTTGATGTTGTTACATGGAAAGGCCAGTAAACTCCTTGTATTTCCATGCTGTGGTATATCTAAAGTTTTCTAATCTGAAACAATTTCTTACAAAGGGAAGCCAAGGTATCTCTTGCTGAAATAAAGTTTAGGCAACATTTGGATCCTTTGGTTCTGTATTGAACAGTGGCTAGAGAGAAGCATAGGAGGCAAAATTTTAATGCCTCCTTTTCACTTATTGGTTTAAAATGTACCAAAGAAGTATCTTGGTGATTTGGGTAAGATTAGAAGCTATGTATGTATGTATGTGTGTATACACACACACACATATGTATATGTATATGTATATGTGTGTGTGTGTGTATTTCTCTTGCCACATAATAAAAATAAATTAAAATTAGATTTATGTTGATGTAGTATAAAGCTTTGGCACTGGAGTGATAATACATTTATAATATATTGCCCTTTAAAACTATAAGCTTAGCTTTTAACTAAATAATAATCTTTCATATATATACCTTAACTAAACCCCAAATTCTTTAAATATTTGCCCAAACTTAATCACCTTAAACCAAGCATTTACCCTGCAATAGATCCTAACCAAATGCCCCAAATACACATTATTTAGAAAGAACTCAGTAACAAGGAATATAGGCTAATTTTCGTTTTAAAAGAAAAGAATAAGAACAGATGTGTCCAAATTGAGAAAGAAATGCATGATGAGTTTCTTACCTAGAATGACTTCCCATTTCTTAAGTTAACATTTAAGTTAATTTACCTCAGTTCTTTACTCACTCTGAGAATTAGCGTCTCTGCTCTTGGACATACTCATAGAGTGGAGTGCTACTATTGAAACTGTGAGAACCTGTTACTATATTTCTCACCCCAGAGTTACCTTCCCTGACTCTGTGATGGTTGGAGTCACCTTGTTTCTTGTCTACGTTACAAAGTGACAATTTACCAGTAGTACTAGCTCTACTGTGTCCATGTGAAGGTGTATATTGTCCAAAGTCACAACCTGAGGAAGTCTCCATTCGTGAATGCATACTTACTGACTGGTTGTCGTTACAAATTGAGGGGCTACAGCTAGCTTCCCATAGGTTTCCGCACCTCCCGTTGGATTGAGGTGGCTCATAACTAGAACAATAACCATATCCAGAAACACATGATCCAGAGCTAAATGAGGAATTTGAACCCGACTCGTATTGTTGTGAATTAGGACAAAGAGCAGATCCGGGGCAATTTTGTCTAGAGACAGAAGATGGACAAAAACCAGATCCATATTGTTCGGTGCTAAAATGCTGACTACACCCAGCCCCATGTTGGCCCTGACAATTTGAAGCACATCCATGTTGGCCATAGTTAGAAGACTGACTTGAACCAGATCCTTGTTGAAAATAGTTGGGAGACTGGTTTGAATTAGATCCACATTGACCCCCACAGTGTGACTGCCCTGATGTTTGACTGTAGGGTCCACAGCCAGAGGATTGATTAACACTGGATCCATATTGCCCATAATTAGACTGATTTGAGCTAGATACTTGCTGACCAAACCCAGAACACTCTACTGAACCAGACCCACATTGTCCAAAGTTGGAAGAAGCTCCAGAGGAGGACGTATGACTACCATAGGAAGAAGGCTGACATGATCCACGTCTTTGCTGGTCATAGCTAGAAGACTGCCATGAGGTAGAACCATACTGATGGCAGTTAGATTCAGAATTTGTATGACATGGTGATTGTCTGGATGAGGAAAAATGCTGCCCTCTACTAGAAGATTTACCACAACCAGATACTTGCTGATTAGAGCCTACTGACTGTCCAGAGAAAGAGCCACACGGCCCACCACAGGAAGACTGACCTTCCCCACATCTGTGTTGATTAAAGCCAGAAGCCCCTCCTGAGCAAGACCCATACTGCTGGGAGCCAGAAGACTCCCTGGAGCTAGACCTTCCCCTCTGGCTGGATGACTGGCTGGATCCTGATGAGCCTTGTTGTCCACAGCGGGTGGATTGACCTGAACCACAGCCTGAAGA
>OU015751.1:123104997-123136578 GCA_907169655.1 Acomys percivali | reverse complement strand
AGCCCAGGCTATTCTAGAACCTGTTATGTAGCCCAGGCTATTCTAGAGCCTGTTATATAGCCCAGGCTATTCTAGAGCCTGTTATATAGCCCAGGCCATTCTAGAGCCTGTTATGTAGCCCAGGCCATTCTAGAACCTGTTATGTAGCCCAGGCTATTCTAGAACCTGTTATGTAACCCAGGCTATTCTAGAGCCTGTTATGTAGCCCAGGCTGTCCTTCAACCCCAATCCTCTTGTTTTCCCTCCTGAATGTTGGTATCATGGGAATTTGCTACCATGCCTTGCATGAGGAAAGTTTTATGGTGTATGCCAGGATCTAGTTTTTTTAAGTGCTTCTGACATATTGAAAGGAGAGATTAATCTATCCTTTCTACAAGAGCACAGTGTACTGTGTGCTAATGTACAGCATTTCATTACATGATGTGACTTACTTCAAACTGGCTATTTAATGAAGCAAGTTTCAAACTCAGATCTGCATGTTCTTAGCAAGTGGCAAGCAAGCAACTACGTTCTGGAAAAGCTAGAGTTTTGGAGATAGTTCTTGGGAGAGTAGAATATTTCACCCAAGAATTTTGCTTCCCAGAGAGATGGAGTGTAAGAGACAGAGTGCAAAGATGAAGTCGTATCTTCTGGACACGATGCAGCCTTTCCACTCATGAGCTCACTGCAGCTGTGGTTACAAGATTGGGCCTGTCACCATCTGTCACCATTTCACCTTGCATGGAGGAAATACTCATGAAGGCTCGCCCTCACTGAGGCACGCTATGAAGTGACCGTGCGTTGGCGTGGCTTCATGTGCCGTTTTCTCCAATATTATCGCCGTTGCTCATGCTCTAGTAAATGACCTCTTATTCATGCTCATGTGAGCATGAATCAAAACAGAGTTAAAGTCAGTAGGTGGTAACAAAATAGCAAAGCAAGACAGGGCATGGCGGGAAGAAGTGGGAAGAAGAGATTTAGTGGAAGAGGGGAATGGAAAATGGCAGTAGGGAGGGCTTCTAACTATATAAAAGAATTTGGTGCTGAAAAAAAAAAAAAAGCTTCCCCAAACTGAAAATTTGCTCCTTAAGAGTAAACTAAACACATTCCTCGTCTGGGATCAGTTAAGGTGTACCTGTAGCACCATCTACTGGATAGGAAGGAGATCCAGAAAGTTCTGTCTGTTCTCTTCCTCCCAGCTTCTTTCCAGCAGTACTTTGTTGCTTAAGTTGTATGCATGGGAGTACTTATGAGATAGATGATAGATAGATAGATAGATAGATAGATAATGGATGGATAGAAGATAGATATATGATAGACAGACAGACAGACAGACAGACACACACACACACACACACACACACACACACACACAGAAAGACAGAGGCCATACTTATGTGGTGTAAGTTAAATGTTAATATTACATAAGGGTTTTGTTGTCTGGGAATACATAAGTGTGAAATATGAAGCTGGAGTAGTGAGTTTTTGCCAATTTTGTATTCCACCGACTAAAAACAATGCTTTAGATTTTCTAGTTTCTAGATCACTGCCACTGACTAGAATACCTTAGTGTTAGAGACAGAGCTTCTGAATCCCTCTTTCAGCCAATCTAACTGTGTGAGAATTTCCAATAAAATTTTTTTGAGCAAATAGTGCATTTCATCTCTTAACCTTATTTTATAAATTATAAGACTTGAAACAGACATAAATTGGCAGATAATTAAAGGTAGAGCTTTAGGAACAAAACATTTAAGTACAAAGGCATGTAAGTAAGTACACGGATGAGAAGTCAAGAAAACCTGAAAGAAGTTATGAAAATCATATAAAGGGTTGAAAGGCAAATGGAATACAGGAGAGTCAGGGACAGAGCGCCTCATCTCCTGTGCTGGACCATGAGAGTCCATGGGCATAATCAGATCACCAATTAGTGGGCATCTGGATTAATTTTTAAAATCAATTCTTTGTTGAGTTTTACATCATGCACCCCAGTCCTGCTCATTTCCCCACCCCCATCTCTGCCCCTCGCTCTTGCCACCTCCCGATGGGACTTGTGGACCATGCCTCTAGCTTGTTCAAACCCTGGAAATCCCAAAGCTTCAGATTTAAAATCTCATCCTGAGAATGGAAGGTGTGGGACAAAGCTCTCTCCCTGTTTCCGCGTCTGCCTCAGTAGCACGTGACACAACCCCAAGGTGGCTACAGGTGGTCAGTCACCCGAGCTGGTCACCGGTTATTTTTCCCCATGTAGGTACAGCATTGCCAGCATCCTAGTCCCAGCCTGTGACGCACGTTCATCCTCAAAACCCATCCCCACTGCCCAAGGTTTATGAGCCCCTGTTTCACATGAAATAAAGCACGCAGACCATCTTGTTCATCGAAGATCGTCTGAGACTGGCTGTTTTTTATTGACCTATAACACTTTGGAGAAAAAAGGGAGGTCCCACAGTGCCCATCTGTAGTAGCGAGCTGTCAGCTGTTCCCAAAGCAACCGTTCTATCCACCCAAGTCAGGTCAGGCTTTTGTTGCTGCCTGTCTCAGTTTCAGAACCCCGAGTTGCTGCTGCCATCTGGTGCCAGCTGTCCAACGAAAAGAACCATAACATTTTTGCTGTGGAGAAATAATTTTCTCTTGCTTCTCTGGCCATGCTAGAAATCCTGTGGCACAGAACTCATGCCACCCTTCCCTGCCCGGAGCCTGAGAGAAAGTTCCTGAGGGAAGCAGTACTTGGGACCCCGTGCATCATCCTTTTTTTGCCTGGAGATCTATGGCACTTGAATCTTTTGGTGGAGAAGCACTTACTTCTGGCTCAGTGCCTGGTGGCTTCCGGTGAACAGGGAATCACACCTTCCCTATAAAATTAACACACACACACACACACACACACACACACACACACACTCGCACTCAAACTCCTTATTGTGCAATCTTAGTATATCATGGAGTAACCCTCTGTCCACACATCTTCACTTGCCAATATTTGTTGCAATGAGTCATTGGTCTGGTTCGAGGTCTCTGGCTTCTCTGATGCCATCAATGTTAGATCCTCCCCAGGACTCCTCCCAGTTACCCTGTTGTTGCTCTGTGTCATGGAGATCCTGCATCTTCGGCTCTACAAGACCAGGTCTTTTATTGATCCCAACCCTTTGCAGATGATGTAGCTTTGGGGGTGGAGCAACCGAGAGCCCTAAATCTGGGCCTGGGTGATAGATAGCAGAGCCAGTCAATGCACTGGTTCTCCCTCATCCGAGCCACTAAAGGCAAGTTTTCTAGCCCTGCTCCACCTCGGCCGCCCAGTGTTGCCATCAGCAGGAGGCAGAGTCAGCTCTTTTGCTCTCATGCCCTTGGGCCATCTCACCTGCACCCACACCTCCAGAGACAGGTGGACTGTGCTGCCCAGTTAAGTGGGGCCTCCTCTTGCAAATGTTGCAGCCTCCCGTGTTTACACCCTTGGGGCTGGCTCACCCATGCCTTTGCCATCAGGGCCAGCTCGACTGTGTTGCCCAGCCAAGGTGAAGGGCCCGCTCCCCTGAGTGCTACAGTCAGTAAAGGAGCACGGCCAGCTCTCCTGCTCCAATGCCCTTGTGCTAGCTTTCCTGACTATTGTCTGTAGGAGTGGGGAGGGCATCACCCCCACCCCCACACCACTTCAAGGCAGACAAGTGGAGGGTAGCTCTCCCATGATCTTGTCCTTAGTATGGCTCACCTACATCCCTTCCACCAAGGTCAGCTCTATTGTGCTATCCAGGGGCGGTTCAGGGCCTGCCCTCCTGAGTGCTGTAGCCTGTGAGGAGTAGCTCTTCCACTCTCATGACCCCTGGGTCAGCTCTCCTGACTGACGCAGGTGGTGAACGGTGAGGAGATGGAGGGTATATCGCTCACCTCACCTCTGCCAAGGCTGCTTGAAGGCAGAGGTGTGGCAGGGCCAGCTCTTCCTCAGGCGTACCCTTGGAGCTGGCTCACTGGGAGCCCTTGCCACCAGGGACAGCACTACTGTGCCTCTCAGGGGAGGTGCAGGGCGCACTCTCCCGAGGGTTGCAGCCTGTGAGGGACAGGGCCAGCTCATCTACGCTCATGACCTGGGAGCCAGCTCTTCTGAGTGCCATGGTTGGTGAGGGGCAGGTGGTGGGGGAGGGCATCACCCCCCCCATATACACCACCTCATGGGTGTGTGGTGGGATGAGATTTCTTATGTTCTTGCCCTTGGGGGTGGCTCATCTGTACCCCCATTACCAGTGGCAGCTTTGCTGTGCTTTCCAGGTGAGGTGCAGGGCCTGCTGTCCTGAGTGCTGCATGTAGGAAGGGGCAGGGATAGATCTCCCATGCTCTTGATCCTGTGGGCAGCTTTCCTGACTGCCAGAGGTGGCAAAGGGATGGGGGGGCGCCTCACCTTTGCACCTGTGCCACTCCATGGTGGACTACCAGAGGTGGCAAAGGGATGGGGGGGGGCGCCTCACCTTTGCACCTGTGCCACTCCATGGTGGAGTATTTCTTTGCCCAAATGCCTCCTGCTTAGCTATAGTATGTAGACATAAGGTTATTGTGTAATTCAAAGGCTGATTTCTATATGCCCCCCCCCATATATGGCTATAATCCTTGTCCTTTTTAAATGTTGTGTGAACACTGCTCCCCAATTGTTCCCTGATATACTAATAAAGCAGCTGACAGCCAATTGCTGATCAGGAGAGAGAATAGGACTGGATTTCCTGCCAGCCAGGGGAAGAGGAGTTAGAAGAGGAAGCAGGGGACTGGGCCATGGGAAAGGTCCAGGTGATATTAGGAGAGAGGTGCTGGAGCAGGAAAGCCACAAAGTGCACATATCTCTGGGATGTACACTGGGAGGAAACCCAGTTAGCTTAGAGGGTTATGAATAGTGTAATAACTGCTCAGTTCTTGTGCTGTGAAGCTTGTTAAAATAATATAATAGTCTCAATTATTTGTGTCACACCCAGGTTAAGAGAGGAAAATGAGAAACAAACACTGCTTTGTAAAAATAGCTTTAAGATTTTGGTGCCCGGTGTTGGGTACCACTTGTAGGATTCAAGGTCTCTTTATATTTTTAGAGCTTTTTGAAAATGTAGTTTAAAGATAGGGAGTTGTACAGGGTACACCCTTGGAAGACTAAAACTCAGTAAATAAGATAAACTTCTTACTTTATAGTGTAGATGATAAAATATATACCGTTGCAGGATATTTGATCACACTGTGAACCCTGAGGTTATTCACTGGTGAAACCTGTTTTTAGTTGTGGTGTGGCCCAGACTTAGCACATACCTTTAATACAAGAGCTTTCTGTTTAAATATTGGATTCAGGATTAATCCAGGATTAATAAAGTTAACCATAAGTCAGGAGGTGGAGGAAGCAACCAGTTGACAGGAAGTGAACATAGGTTTATTAAGGAAAAAAAGACACAGAGAGGAAGAAGAAGTAAGGAGCATGGTTTGAGAGTTGCATAGAAAATAGAAGGAGGCTTTTGAAGGAAAATAGAAGGCTGTTTTGAAGGAGCTTGTTTGAGAAGGCTTGGGAGAGTGGGCGTTCCTTCTGGGATGTTGGCTGAGGAGGAAGGTCAGCTGGATGCTCTCTCTGCCTCTATGAGCTAGCAGGCGTTCACCCCAGCATCTGGCACCTGAGTCTTTATTGGTAAAATTAACTCTTGAGATTTTGTTAAAAAACAACACACACAGTGAAAAAAATAGTTAGGCATTACCATTTGCTATTCACAAGGCCAGTTCAGATAGTTTCTGGTTGTCTGGAGTGCTTTAAAGCTACAAACACTGCCAGCCTAAGTGCAGGCTGTCACATGTAAATATGTTTGCTTTGGCAGAGGGATTTTTAAAGATTCTTTAACTTGGAGTTATAGGGCTAATACTAAGAATAAAATCTGTTCTGTTTGTATTTTCTAATTGCAACTGAACTTGTAACCCTGGGCATGTAATGAAAATTCAAGCATGTAATCCGTACACGTGGATAATCATTAGTCTTTCTTTGTTCTGTGAAACGTGTTTAAATAAGAGGCACCTGGCTGCTATTCAGTCAGACCCACAGGAGTCTGGATTGCTAGTCAGGCAGAGCTGCTAAGTTCCCCTGACCATTGCCCGGCTCACTCCTGATCTGACTCCTCATCCACTCTGTGGATGCCCTGTCAGGGAGGATCCTCTGCCTCTCCTTCCAGGGAAAGGCCTGCGAAGGGCCCTTGGCAGGATGGATTTATCTGGGCTCAGAATTTGAGCCACCATGTGGTTGCTGGGAATTGAACTGAGGACCTCTGGAAGTGTAGTCAGTGCTCTTAGCCTCCGAGCCATCTCTCCAGCACCTGGGCTTAGGAAGGTAAAATGACTTCTTGCATCGTGTCTGTAATTAGAAAGGTGGCAGACAAATACTGGTTCTCAGATTGCTTGCTCAATTTTATTCAGCCTGAGACCCCATCCTGTGCTACCCAAATTCAGGGGTGATCTTCTTTCTTCAGTTTAAACCCTTCTTTCTGAAATGTCCCCACGCAGAAGTGTGCTTGTATACCACTTGTAACTCCTTGTAATTTGGCAGTTGCTATTCATCACCACACATGTCTTCCTCTTGTGTTGAGCCATAACAGCTTATAATCATACTCCAAGTGACTATGGACAAAAGCCGACGGTCCATTTCAGCCTCCTGATTTCCCTTTATTAGCACTGTATCGACTCTAACTGGACTCTTTATTTTTCTTTCTGATACATCCTACTGATTTTTCCCCACAGACTGCCCAAGGATTGAACCATGTCTCTGCCAGATTGAATTAATCATCACTGTCTGAAGACACATCCGTGATACCTGCTTATAACAAACCTAGACTGTGTTCACAGTAGTTGTCTGTAGGCTGCAGTGGTGCCTTTAGCTTGTCCGTGAGTGAGCCCATTTCTCTTCATTGAAGGATCTGGATTGCCACTGAGTATATGACAGTATTTGATGACCTCACTTTTAAAATGAAAATTTGTACATATAAGGTTTTATTTCCTGTAAGATCAGCATGGTGGGGAATAGATGGAAACAAAGCCCATAAACTTATGAGGGAATTAATCACTTTCGGACCATTTTAGATTTAGACATTTAACTAGATTGAACTTTTTTTTTTTTTTTATTAAACATTGTAAGTAAACAAATTTTCCACAAGAGCAAACCATATTAAAACTGGTTTCTAGAATTGTTCAGTTTGCTTTTAAAATATAGATTATGTTTTTTTTTGTGTGTGTGTGCCTCTTTAAATGTCAATTTTTCTTTAGCAAATCAATTCAAAATGCTGAATTTCATTTCAAAGCTTTGTTTATGCAGTAGACTGCCATAAATGAACACGCTCCTTGATTTTTATCAAAGAAATGTTCATGAGTGTACAGAAGACTTCAAGTAAGCCAAAAATTTCTTCTTATTGCACTTAATTGTAATTTATTCTTGAGCTGTTTGTAGTTTTCTATCACTCACTAGTTTTTTTTAATGACAAATTAGTATCTCACAAACAGTTTTTATTCTACTTTTGCCTCTAAAAATATCATCGGAATTAGCTCTCTGCTGTCCCCAGAATCCCAATCTGAGTTTGACTAGAGCATCTTTTACAAAAGATTGACTTATTAACTAACTGATAATTAATGTGTTTGCATATGCACATATGTCCAAAGGCCAGAAGAGGGCACCAAATACCCTTCTCTGTCAGTCCTCATAGATTTCTTTGATGTAGGATTTCTCCTTGCACATGAAACTCGTGTTCTTGGCTAAAGGTGGAAGGAAGGCAGCAAGCCCGAGGGAGGGGTCGCATCTTCATACCCTGCTTGGAGTCGGGGCTTGGTACATGGTGACGGGATGATCTGTGCTCTCATCACTGTGATTGTGAAGGAAGTGCTCTTAACCACTGAGCCAGCTCTATAGCCCCTGGGTCACTTAAAATCATATTTCATTATGTGGGATCTAGCCTGCCCATGTCTACACTCAGCTTGAGTGTAGGAAGCACAACTGTATATCCAAATCTCCTGGTCGTTCTTTGTCGCTGAGTTTATCAAAATTAGATTTATGGTTATGATGCATCAGGAATGTATGGAGAATGATGAATGTCCGCGAGACTCTTTACTAACTGACTGTCTGAATCTGTGTTTCCTGTGACTGTCCATGTCTGGGGGCTTGATAAGTTTCTCTCTTAAAGTTTTCTGTTGTTTATGGCCAAACTAGACTGTTCTTGAGTTGCTCTTTTCAAGTTGACTGTCTTTATTATATTGATTATACCTAGGTCCCTTTGTTCTCTTGTATTGCCAAGACGTTATAGATATTGGTTGGGTATGATATAATCCTGAATATTTGATGCTTCTTCCTGATTGCCCATGATCGACTGATGCCCTTCTGTTGCATAGAATCCCACTGTCCATGATGAGCATTTGGCTCTGCTGAGATTTGACAGTCTAAAAATTCTACTTGGTCAGCTGTGGTTAGAATTTTTACCTTCCTCCTGTGTTGACTCCATCTTGCCTTTGGGCCATATTTAGACTGATCATAGATAGACACTGTTTTCCTGATTCTTGGGACTACTCTTTACTGCTCTGGATTCTTTCAGGATTTGATAAGTATCAAAGAAAACTAAGAGAAAAATGTGTAGATACGTAAGGAGAAAAGATAAGTGACAAAAATTTGAAGCCCTTCTTTGTGGTGATAAGTCAAGCCGAGGAAGCAGAGCCAGCCGAGCAAACCAACGTGGTGTTCAGTAAAATAAGAGGATCCAGCAGAAGATGGTATCGAGAAAGCAAAAAAAGATCATTAAGCTAAATGCTACTATGAAATCAAGAGATTGAACGTGGCACCATGGACCTTATCCATCTACATGCCTGACATTTTGACACGTTTGTAGGTGTTTGGAATGTAACATGACCAAAACATACTTCTGCTTTCTCTTTCATCAAACTGTACTGTATTTATTGTCACCAAATAGGGACACATGTAAGAGTTTAGCATCTGTGATATCGGCTAGGCACTTTCCTGTACTCTTCCCCCCTCAACTTTAATGTATAGTATCCCCAATTTCTCTCACATTATGCTATCTGCTTAGTCCACGCTGCCACCATCCTAGATACTCCACGACAAAGTCTCCCTTACTTCTTTTTCATTTCAAAGTCTGATATATATATATATATATATATATATATATATATATATATATGTCATCAACGTGAAGTTTTAAAACATAAAACGGAGTATTTGTTCTTTTTTTTAAACGTACTGAAGATTTCTCCTTTATACTGTATGAATGGGGGATTCAGCTTTGTGTTTATCTCTGAGATCTGATGCCCGTCTACCTTTTAAAATTTCATTTTGTACCTGTCCTGTTTCTCACCAGGCAGGTACACGTCAACCTTTCAGGTCAGAATTACGTAGCATCTGCTATGTCTGTTCTCTCTTGAGGACCTTGTGCTCTAACTTGCTTTCTGATTCGCTTTTCTCCACATAGCTGACTTGTGCTTTGAGGTCCTGCCTTGTGTTCAAATGACTCCTCCTGCTTTCCTTCCTACTTAGACACCCAGACACGTTTACTTTCTTTACAGAACTTTATTTTCACCTGGCATGTATTTAGCATCATTGTCCCACCACAAACTACATAAGCTCTGTGGGAGCAGAAATGTTTACCTGTTAAGTACTGCAAACTTAGAACCTAGGTTGGGCCCTCACAGATGCCTGTCAATATTTATTGCCTGAATGAGCAAATGAATGTTTTACGCTATGTAGTTTTTTCTTCGTTTTTTTTTCTTAGGACCACTGTTTCCATTTTATTTGTGTGCTTGGCATATCATTTAATTCGGCATACATATTGCAGATGTTACATTGAATTATGGTTGTTGTTTTTATGAGACTGTCTCATATAATGAGTGATTTTTTTTGGTTTTATTTCGATTTTTAAAATATTTATTTATTTTGTGCATATACACAGTGTGTGTGTGTGTGTGTGTGTGTTCATGCGTGTTCGAATGCAGGTATTGTGGGCCATGACACATACACATGGAGGTCAGAAGACAACCTTGAGTGTCCACCCATGCCATCCACTTTAAGACAGGATCTCTTGTCGCTCACCACTGTGCAAGCCAAGCTAGCTGTTTTTAACCATGGGCTCTTCCCTTTGAGCAATGTTTAGTTTATTTAAGGAACTACTCTGCATTAAATACTCTGAAACATTTTAAAAAATATGGACATAAATCCGTGTTTTTCCATCAGTATTGGCTTCTTTTACATTCCCCTCTCTTTCCTGCTCCCTCCTCTTTTCTCCAGAAGTTTTTTTTTTCCATTAGCTAATGAGTTTATATAACTTGCTTGAAACTTGCATCTGATGCTCTTCAGTAGACTGCGAGGATTCTGCCCCTACAATGGGCAGATTTCCAGGTCTTCTTCATTGTTGGGTTACTAAAGCTTATATGTTGGTTATGTGATTCAGAATATATGAAGACTTTCTAGGCTGTAATAAAACAGTGGGAACGTCCAGCAGAAATGGTCTCAATCATGAAAAATATTAAAGCGTGAGTTTGGGAATAACAGTATAGATAGAAAATATGAAGCTTACTATCTCTGTCTCTATTATCTCTGTGTATGAAGGAGATTGCATAGCTGCGTATATGTGGTAATATACCACATATGTGTGAATGAACTAGCCATGTAATATAATATCTAAAAGAAATCTATGCAGTGTTTCTTACTTCACTTATAAAGCATAATATCTGAATGAAGTACGTAGAATTCCTTCCCCATTCTTTTAAAAAATGTATTCAGCTGAATTATTTTACTTTTATGTATGTGTGAATGCCTGTGTGCTCATGCGTGTGAGTGCTGGTGTGGGCCAGAAAAGGGCTCTGGGCACCCGAGAGCTGGCATTGCAGGTCTTGAGCTTCCCAGTGTGGATTCTAGGACTTGAACTCTGACCTTCTGCGGGAGCATCGGCACTCTTCACCAACAAGCCATTCCCCCAGCCCCTTCCTTTTCCATCCTACACAGCAAAACCTTATGTGGGATGTTGTGTCCATGTTGCTGCTGTTTTTCAGGAGAGTCATATGAGATTAGAAGTGTAGATATCAAACAACCGAACATAGACTGCAGAACATACACAGAAGTCAAGACGCATATTCCCAGACTCCTGATATGTATGAAGAAGCAAGCCTGCTTCCCACATTATTTATGTTACTAAATTGAACAACTTCAATTAAGTGAAAAATTTCTTCAAAAGCTCCAATACATTGAAAGAGATACAAAGAAAATCAGAATTTTCCTGTATCTACTGAAGAGGCCGAATTTCAAATTCTCATGAAAACTGGACTGAAGGTGGTTTCAGTGATATATTTTGTCAATCATGTAATGAGCAAATAGTATTGATCTTAAACTATATTTAAAAATAGAGGTGTGTGGTGGTACACACCCTTAATCCTAGCACAGATCTCTCAAATTAGCCTGGTCTACAAAGGACAGAAAGACAGCAAGGGCTACATAGAGAGACCCTGACTCAAAGCAAAACAGACCCTTCCTCCTTCCTTCCTCCCTCCCTTTCTTTCTTTCTTTCTTTCTTTCTTTCTTTCTTCCTTCCTTCTTTCCATTGGTTGACATTTTTCTTTGCTGTAATAAGCTTTTATCTTTTTTAGAGCCCATGTGTTGGCTTTTAACTTTATTCTCTGAATTGCTGGGGTCCTGTTCAGAAAGAAAGCCTACCAGCGGTGGTGGTGGTACATGCTTTTAATTCCAGAAGTTGGGAAGCAGGCAGATCTCTGTGACTTGGAGCCAGCTTGGTCTATAGAGCAAGTTCTAGGACAGCCAAGGCTACACAGAGAGACCTTGTCTTGAAAAACGAAGGAAAAAGAAAAAGAAGCAAGCAAGCCTGTGCCAGCTCTGTATGCCGACGTGAGATCCCTATATGTTTCATGTTTCCTCTAGCAATTTGAGAGGATAGGCTGCCATGTTGAGTGCCTTCATACATTTGTAGCTTAGTTAAATATATGGAAAGAGTCATGAATTTTCGTGCCATCCTTGGGCAGGGGCCATGCTAGTGTTCTCTGTGTGGTTCCAAATTTAGTATATGTGGGGCAGAGGCAACCGCTAAAATTCCATCCTTGTAAAACTTATTTTATATCACTGAAGAGAAATTTCCCTTCCCATTCTGTACTGATGCCTTCTTCCCTTCCCCCTTCCCCTTCCCCTTCCTCTTCCCCTTCCTCTTCCTCTTCCCCTTCCCCTTCCTCTTCCTTCATCTTGTCTTCTGTTCCCTCTCTCCTCCCGTCTTCTCTTTTCCTTGTCTCCCTTATCTCCTTAACTTCCTTTTTTTTTTTCTTTTTTCTTTTCCCATTTTGGTTTTTCAAGACAAGGATTCTCTGTGTAGCCTTGGCTGTCCTGGAGTCTCTTTATAAACCGGGCAGGCCTTGAACTCACAGAGATCCACCTACCACTGCCTCCATGAGTCCTGGGATTACAGGTGTGCGCCACTACGTCCAGTCAACTTCCATTTTCTTAGCATTTTCACACTAAGCCCCTTTATCCTCCCACTCATCTGTAGTGCATTTGTATTTTCTGTGCCTTTGCATATTCCTAAGCCTTGGGCTGATGCTTGTGGGCCCTCTCAGTAATGCCACCCACTTCAAGCTCTTCTGACTGACTTCAGTGTGAAGTGAGGGTTAGGAGTGATAGGGGGAACTTCAGTAGGTTTTAGTCATTCCAGGAGGGGGCACATAGCCGCATGCCGAAGGGAAACAAGCAGGTAGATGATCTAAACCAGTAAGGGATTGTGCGTGTGTGTGTGTGTGTGTGTGTGTGTGTGCGTGCGTGCGTGCGTGCATGCGTGCATGCGTGCGTGCGTGCGTGCGTGCGTGTGTGTGTGTGTGTGTGTGTGTGTGTGTGTGTGTAGAAAAGACTGTCTAATAGAACCAAATGAACAGTCCTTTATCTGTCCAACCAGGAGGTGGCAGGGTTACTTCTTAATAGTCTGTCTTTAGGAGATAATTTACTGATGTCTTACAATTTTGAAGATAATCGGTTTTCTGTTTATGTGAAATTATCCAGTTAGACTACATTCATAGCATTCACAGTAACATTCTACTAGTAAATTTAAATGAAAAGCAAATCTGTATTCTAGATTTGATTTTATGGATGCAAATAAAATACATACAGCAAGAAGAACCACAAAACAATCAGGAATTACATAAATGTTACATTCATAGGGTTTTGGCTATTTGTATTTGGCAATCTTGAAGAAAACATCTTTCCTAGCTTGGTGAGTCTAAAATTTTGAATGTAAATCAATATCTATCATAGCTCATCTCTATCAAATTAAAACATCCATCTAGACATAAAAATGTTTTAAGCCCTAAACAAATAAGTTTAATTTTAAGATTAAACAATCTTGTCTTCAACCCATCAGAGAATTGAGAAGGAATAAAACTTAATTACCTGAGTAAACTGAAACTGCAGGTTAGCAGCTTCCAAAATGAAAAATTGACAGAGACAGTTTGCTACCTGAACAGTCACCTCAAACTCTCTATAATGTTGGAGCATCATCTTCAGCCTTCTGGCCCAATATATCTTACAGACATATTTGATAGGCAGGAACTATTGAGGACTTGCTTGCCCTATCTTGGTAAAGTTTGGCCATCAACTCTGCCTGCATCTAAGCTTGCCCATTTTTAGGCAGAATTCTGTCTGTGGAAGAAAAGAGGACATTTTGCCCAATGCCTGGTTTGCCGCATGTGAAGCCATCTCCATAAGGAGGTTCTTTGATGCTCCTCATCTTCTTTGAGGTAGTCTGGGTGTTGCCTGAGATTTTTTTTTTAACTTGTGTGATCACAGTATCTAAGTGATTTTGTCTAGGTAGTACAATGGCTGCCTTACTGTTCATCTTACCATCTGGTCGCATTCCTTTCCTGCCTTTTCCCCAACTAATATTTTAAAAATGGAAATCTGATTGTGTAACCTCTCTATTAAAAACTCTTTGTTGAAATGAATTTTTTTCTTTCTTCCTATTGGATAATAGAGCCCGAATGCCAGGGAACAGTTTATAAGGTTAATTTTGAGCTGATTTCGATGTGTTCAGAACGTTTTGTGCTGTATCACTCATGTGCATCTTATATATTGGCTATAAGGAATTACTATCAGTTTCTTGACGCTTTTTTCTTTTTTAATTTTTCATAAACAACTTTATTCATGACACATTATTTTTTTAAAAATCCCACACCCTGGAAATGAGTTAAAAAAAAATAAACAAAAGCCACGTCCCACCTCCCTGTTTCCATTTCCTCCCATTCCTTCCAAATAAAAGGGGGAAAAGGGGTAAAGAAAACAAAACAAAAGCACCTGAAAAACAAAACCACCCCAAACCCCCCCAAAACAAAGTAGTGCATTTCCCTGAGGGTAAGGGGAATTTACACTGGAGCCTGGGAGGGAGATCTTCCAGCTACAGAGACCTGCAAAGAAACACACTCAAAACAGAAAAAGAAACACAAAAGGAAACAAAGTAGATCACCAGGCAAACTGGAGCGGCAGGGAGCTTAGGACAGGGGAAGACAGGCAGGGACTGCAACAGTCAGGGAGCAGACAGGGAAGGAAACAAGCAGAACAGCTTGGTGTAGCCCCTGCCCCACTCCCTGGGCCGTCCCTCCTCCCCAAAGCAGGTCCCTCCTCAGATAGTTACGGGATTCTCTCCCCTTTCAACAGCGTATCTTTTTTAAAAAAAACCCCATCAAGGTCACCTTCTGTTTTTCTTTTTTAAGCCCCCCCCCTCTGTTTTCCCCTCTCCCCTCCTAAAACACAGTTTATTTTTTAAAGTAAGAAGAATACCAAGATGTCGCTCTAGCTGGCCCCTGTAGATTCGACCTTCGGGAGCTGTTGTAGTTGGTACTTCAGGCTCGGTATCGGGCACGCGGGAAACCACGGTCCGTGGTGCTGATGCCTGGTCTGTGGGTTCGTTTGGGAATCACCTTGATTCGTCTTCCTCTAAACAGGGACTCATCTAAGGACAAGGAAGTCCTCACAGACTCTTTGTCTGAGAACTTTCTTATATGCAAACCCTTTGGGATGGCCACTAGATTTCTCACAGAGAATAAGTAACTCGGTTGACTGAGCCGTAGCTGTGAAAGCGAGCTTCCAGCTCTTCTGCGTTGCACCATAGTCCACATTGCCGGCACAGATAGACCCGGCATCAGCCTCCATCTTCTCCTCCACAGACGTGATCACCGGGGGTGGGCTCATATTCATCTTCTCGCCTACCTCGTTTGTTTTGTAGCTCCTTTAGCTTTTCAGCCTCTTCCTCCATTTCCCTGACTCGAGCTTCGATCGCTTCTAGCTCCGGATGCTCAATGGCACCGACCCCGGGGTCAGTCCTGGCCAGTCCCGGCTCTTCCTCCTCCTCCTGACAGCCAGGGATTCCTGAGCCCGGAGGGGCGCGGGGAGGGGGGGGCGCTGGGAGGCGCTGAAGGGGGGCTCCTTTTTGGGCTTGGGCTCCAGCAGCAGCTCCCCATGCTCCAGCTCCTCCCACAGTCTCCTGCGCCTCCCAGGGCCCCCTTCCCACTGGCCCTGGGCACAAGATGACACCCTGCCACTTCTGTTTTCTTTATCTGTGGAATTTTATATAAGATGTTTAATCAAACCCATTAAATACTCTCCTCCACAAGTTAGCACATTCCCAGACATTTGTAGAGAGTTACCACATGCTTCCTAATATCAGGTTTAGAATAATCCAGAAGCAATCTGGATTATTGTTCCTCACCACTAAATCTGCTCATCTGGCCACCCTACACTTTATACCGCCAAGAACCGTCTGTTCAGTGAGCCCTTGAAGAAACAATCTCTTTCTCCAGTCATTATGACTACAACATCTAGCACAGAGTAAAATTACTAAATGATTAATATTTTTCTTCTGAAGAGTGGAATGAAACATGTTGCATTGTGAACCAAATGACAATCACATCACCTAGGTTCTGGCCATTATAACACATATCCTCAGCTTTCTAATGGAAAGCGTTTGGAATATAGGCAGTGACCACTTCAGGAGGTACTATAGGATATGGGAGAGCGTCTGGTCATGGTGGAATAGTTTGCACCATGACCCTTCCATACTGACGAGGCTGTCTGCTCGCTGTCTGCTCCTGGACGTGCGTTACGTGCCTTGCCTATCCGTTTCCCTTATGGTGGGCTGGAAAAGGTGCTGGGAAGAAGAGCAGACACTCTTGGAAGGCAGGGGCAATAAAAACTAACGGCAATGTAGCCTCACAAAGTGCTAAGGACTATTTTGTTTATTTTATTATACGAAACTGTATAGGTAAATTATTTGTTAAGTTATACGCCATAGGCTTCTTGCTAACATTGGAACCACTTTGATGCTAGTGTGGAGTCTGATCGTAATTTACTCATTACTTTACTACGTCCTCTGCCCCCCTAAATCTGTACCTCTTGTTGGTAAGGGGCAGTCATTGTTGTGTGCCTTCTGATGTCATTCTGTTATTTAGACCTATAAATGGCATACACTGTTGTGATCTTGTAGCCGTCATAATTTCATAGAGTAACGCATCACTCATGTACCTGTGACAATACTGCTACAAACAAGCCTACTGTTCTGGCCAGTTATGTAAAAGTACGACATAGGGGAGGGAAATGGCTGCTGCACAAATTTGAGGATCTTGATCTCAAACTTCCAAGTAAAAGTTGACCGTGGCAGTGTGGTTCTGCCACAGCACAGGGAAGTGGGCGCAGGTGGATTCCTAGAGCTCATTGGTCAGCCGTGGGTTGGGGTGATCTTTTTGTGTACTGCGTAAAGGTTACCTTTGTATTATTCAAATGATGATTTCTATACTGGCAGAGATCTGATTTCAGGCTGGACTCTGGTATTGTTATTCTTTTGTCTGCATCATATTTTGTAAAGACTCCATCTCTCACCTTCCGATTGGTTTAATAAAGAGCCAAATGGCCAATAGCTGAGTCAGGAGAGGATAGGTGGGACTCCCTGCAGAGACAGGAATTCTGGTGTAAAATTGGGAGTAGGGCTTTTCTAATATTTGCCATAGTTCCCAAATAACGACACAGAGACCTTTATATTCATTAATAATTGATTTATGAACTATAGTTGGGTAGGTGTTGAGCTATTCTAACCTGTCTGTGCTGACCTGGACCTCTTACCAGCTGTGTGGCCCTGTTTCCTGCCATATTAGTCTCCCTCTGCCTGTTTCTTCTTCATTTCCTCATGGTGACTCCCTCAGGGCAACTCTTTTTCCCTCTCTCTCCTCACCTGGACTCTTTCACTGGGATCATAAGTCCTGCCTTAACTCTTAAACCTAGCCATTGGCCATTCTACCTTTTTATTAACCAATCAGAGGTGATGGAGTGCAATTTTGACACAATATTGAGGCAGGAGATGCTTCATAAGAATTACCATGCCATGTCCATACTGCAACCAGATCTCTGGGTATAGAAATCAGCATTTGAGTACATACTGCACAAAACCATTCATCATCATCCATAGAACAACCAAAAACTACTCATCCAAGCTCTTGGGAATGGGGTTTCATTCTCTTAAAATTGCTTCTTGATGTCTGGGGGCAATATTCTCTTTTGGGGGCCCTAAGAAAATTGGGATAAGTGCCAAGTATGAAAAAGCTAGCTGTATCATTTGTTGTCTGGTCTCTATGTGATGGAAAAATACAGGGCTAACCTGAAGTCCTGGCTGGAACAGTGTATGAGGGTGTACCATCTTAGATAGTTGTTATGAAATGAAATGTTGTGGATATAAAGATTTGAGGAAACAGTTATTGAGGCAGTCTCTGAGGTTGGATCATCTAGGCTACCTGTCTTGTCTTCTTTGATGTCTGGTTGTTTTGCTCTGTAAACATATGAACTTTTAAAGGTAATATACATTTTTGCATTAACACCTGTAGGGAATGTATAGTGTGCATAATCAGCTAAAGGTGATTCTCTGTTCTATGCTTGAGCAGAAAAGGCATCAGTCTTTCATAATAAGTGAATTTGGACTGTATAACCAAACTATAATATACATTTTCATCCAATTATATGAAATAATGGCATGTAAAATTAAGACCTGAGGGCTATGCAGCCAACAAGATTTATTGACTGCGCTGAGACATTTTTCTCATGTCTCAATCAGTCTCAGAGCTGTTCCCATCAAGAGAGATCGACATTCATGTTCCCACTTTGCCGTTCTTGATTTCTTCCTTTATGTTTGCAGTCAAGATTTTCAAGAGGTCTCCTGTGGTCAAGTCTAATCTTTATTAATTTGGAAGGAACCCATAGCTTTTTCCCCCTCCTATTGAAACAAAGGCAACATCCTCTTCCTCCATTTGGAAGCTAGACAAGTACTAATTGAATCTTTGGCTTTCAAAAGTGCTAATTCTGAGTGTGAATAGGTGATCAGGCTTCTGATGGCCAGATTAACACCAATAGATAAACGGACTGGAAACACAGATGATATTGGAGCTTACACTTACGATGCAACTTTAATAGAAGTAATCTCTAAAGGATTTGAGAAAAGCCAAAATGTCAAATGTCTTGGCTGTGGGAAACAAACTTATTTCTAAAGGAATTATAGGCAAAGCCAAGCTAATTCTGGAAGAAGGCCTGAGCCTTCTGGGGTACATAGAAGGTGTGGCAACGGCTGCCATCAGATTAATGAACACAGACCAACAAGGGGCAGCCAAGGTAAACCCTTGTTGGGAAATGCCTTAGGCGGAATTTCAGTCACTGACATCAAATTCAAGTTAACCATTTCAGTTCAACAGTGTAGAAATTCATCCACACAGAAATTAAGCACCACTGATCAGGATATAAGCATTAATAACCCAGATATCAAGGTCAGAGCAACTACAATAGAAAAAACAGAACACTGAGGAGAGACCAGAACACAGGCTACTTTTTGGCAAGTTGCTATAGATGATAAGAATCCAAAACTAAAAGTATTATAAGTAACATTGAAATTGCAAAATTGGTAGGCACAGTAGCACATGTAACAATATTGTCACCAAAATCTGGGCCTCCAGATTGACCTCTTTGGGAAGTAGATATTCAGTTGCTAGGAACTGTATAGCATCTCAGGTGAAACAAAGTTTAAAATAGATTAAATGCATAGGACCAGAAGGCTAAATAGGAAAATTAAAGTCACATGTGGCCAATATGTAGCCATAAATTTATGGAGAAGAAAACTATTGGAACAGTGGGGAGCACAGATTAGCATTCTTCAACATCAGACACAGGCTGTAAAGATATTAAAAATGATATCAAATACAGTTACAGAATGTCCAGGCTGTCCATAATCAGGACACAGCAGAGGTTGACTCTTCAACTTTATTATTTTTTTAATTTATTTATTTTTGTTTTTTTCAAGACAAGGTTTCTCTGTGTAGCCTTGGCTGTCCTGGACCCACTTTGTAGACCAGGCTGGCCTCGAACTCACAGAGATCCACCTGCCTCTGCCTCCCAAGTTCTGGGATTAATGGCATGCGCCACCACGTCCAGCCTAACTCTTCAACTTTATATGGGGGAGTCAGTGCTGATAGAACACCAACTGCACTGCAACTAAAATGGTTAACTGACGAGCCTGTTTGGGTAGAGCAATGGCCTATGATGGAAGGGAAGGCGCAGGCACAAGAACAGCTAGTCCGAGAGCAGCTGAAGGCTCAACGTTTTGAAGAGTCCATCAGCCCTTGGGATTTTCCATTTGTCATTAAAAATATCTGTGGAAAATGGAGGATGTTAGCAGATTTGAGAGCAGTCAATAAAGTAATTCAGTCTATGGGCTTCATACATCTTGGGTTCCCTCTAACTTCTTTATTACCCAAGTCATGACCTATATAGCGATTTACTTAAACGGTTGCTTTTTCATCACCCCTTTGCATGAGTATGTTAGGGAAAAAATTTGCTTTCACATTGCATACTTAAAGTAATTCTCAACCTGTTAAATGGTACCATTAGAGGTCTTGGCACAAGGAATGCTAAACAGTCCTACATTATGTCAGTAGTTTATACAACAGCCATTGGAAATAATTCATAAATAATTTCCTCAATCTATAATTTATGTTATATGGATTCTAGTTTGCTGGCTGATTCAAATACAAATACCTTAGAAAATTATTTGAAAAAGAAAATATTGCCTTATTGTGGATTGCAAATTGCACCTGGAAAAATATGAAGAGATTCTATTAATTATCTAGGATATAAGATATGGATACAGAAAATTCCAACCACAGAAGGTACAAATCAGGAGAGATCAATTACAAACACTTAAAGATTTTCAAAAACTATTGGGAGATATTAATTGTCTAAAACTCATAATTAGATTGACTACTCAAGAGTTAAGTAATTTATTTAAAACCTTACAAGGTGATTCATGCTGAAATAGCCCAAGAAAAGTATCAGCTGACGCTGAGAGAGAATTGGCTGTGGTAGAAAAGAAATTACAGGATGCACATGTGGAACATTTGTATCCAAAGCTCGATTGTATTGTAGCTATTTTGCCTTCTACTTATTCCCCCTCAGGAATTCTTATGCAAAGAGAAGATTATATCTTAGAATGGATATTTTTTAGAACACAAACAGCATAAAAATTAGACTCCTGTGTAGAAAATGTTTCTCAATTGACTGTGAATGGAAAAATAAGTTAATTATCAGGAATAGACCAAGCAGAAATTGTAGTACCTTTTTTACTAATGCTGAAATTGCTGCACTATGGGCAGAAAGCGAATACGGGCTTATAAAATGCTCTTTGGTTTAACAGTAGATTCAACAATCTACCGTTTTTCCTATTGTTTCTATATTATTTCTATATTGTAGTCTTATATTCCCCCTGACTTTGTCTTCTCAGCTCCTTTCTCCTCCGCTAAGAGAAAGTAAAGAATAGAGAAAAGGAGTGATATCCCCGAGTCTAAGTTTATATACGTTTTTCCTTGATCAAGACTATTTAATGACCGGCAACCAACCCCTTTTAATAAGCATCCATAGAACATCTAAACCCACCCACCCCACCTTTTGGGGAATGGAGTGATACTCTCTTGGAATTTCTTCCCACTGATTTGGTGTGCAGTATTTCTTTTTTGGGGGGGGGAGGCCCCTAAAATTTGGAAAATGGTTAAGAAAGCTAGTTGTAACATTTGTTGTCCAGTCTCTAAATGCTGTAAAAATACAGGCTTCATGAAATTCTGTTTTGAACAGTCTATGATACCAGATGATTTGAGCTGGGTGCCTTAAAGTCGTCCTGGAAGCAGGTTTTGATAAAAACAGCTCCTGGAGCAGTCTGAGACCGGATCAAACAGGAAATGTGTCTCAGCACCTCAGCATCCTGGAGGACGAGTGTTGTCAAGGCCATCTCCACTGCAGTGGTGTTTGGTCCTATTGTTCTGTTTTGGTCTTTTCCATTTTCTTCTTTCTGTCTGCAGCCAAGATTTTTAGGGAGGTATAACTCTGTAAAATATGATTTTTTAAAAAAAATCAGTTTGGACTGAATCAGTAGCTTCTATTTTCCTGTCAGAATAAATGTAAACTATCCTCCCTATTGCGACATACCTCCTTTCTTCCACTTTGGAATTAAGACCTTTATATGCTGTGTAGAGAGAAAAAAATCTTATGTATTGTATAGATGTTGCATCTGACAGTAATAAACACAATGGCCTATAGTTTAGGCAGGAAATAGGATACGGGATATCTGGTAGGCAGAGAGGATTCTGGGAAGGAGCCAGGTGTGTGCTCAGGTACCATACGTCTGTCCTCCTTACATTGTCTCCTGGAACGCTTTCTGTCTACCAGATGTCACATCTTCTATTCTCCCTCTTTCTATAGGCCGTAGGCATTTTAACTGACAGCCAATGCTGCCACAGTAAAATTGTCTCAAGTGTAGAGAGAATATCCTGTACACAAGACATTCTCTCTACACTTTTCTATGTATCCAACTGCAACAAGTAACCAGAAGTAGAAATCATCCATTGTATATAACACGTAGGAGATTGCATAGGAGTGTACAATGCCCTCTAGCACAAGGTAATGATGAAATTGATCAGCTATTAATAGGAAGTGTGCTAGAAGCCTTGGGCTTTCATAAGAAACACCAGGTTAACAACAAAAGTTTGAAAACGTGTTCTTTGCATAACCAAACTCTGTTACCTGCAGGAAGTAACCCAAAATGTACACAAATGAAACTTGGCAAATGGTTGTGTTTCATTTAGCAGAGATTGGAAGGCTTAAATATGTGCACCATACCATAGACACATCTTCGGGATTGCAATGGTCAACTGCTTTCAGATCTGAAAAGTTTGATTTATTAGAAGTTATGGCTATTATGGGGATACCTGCACAAATTAAGACTGATACTGTTCCAGCATATGTCCTTAGGAAAATGAAAGGTTTTTTTGTACATTACAATATACACATATTACAGGCATACCACGCAATCATACGCAACAAGCATTTATAGAAAGATCCAGTTGTACTTTAAAAGAGATGTTTATCAAACAGAAGGGGGGTAAAAAAAGACCCCCAGTGTTGGGGTCCATGCAAGAGGAACAGCAAAACAGCTCTAGAACTCATAGAATGCAGCCCACCAGTTAGCAAACCCACAATGGGTGTGTCTCAGCGAGGCATAACCCCGAGAACTGCGTGTCCTGGGGACTTCATGCTGTTATGGAGCATAGCTCTGCTTGTTACCTTTGTGGTCCTTATAATTCCCTTAATATGTGGATTGTGTGAGTACGATAAAGGGGGCTCCCACCCCCTCACCGGGCAGCATCACTGGCACCCGCAATAACAATGCTTGATCTCTTTCAAGCATTGCTGCTGGAGCAGATTAATGATTCAACCACCATCTCTGAAAACAACCTACAGATGTAGATTGCTAACAGCGGTCACTACCCCTAGAAAGGATTTGGAAAAACAGATTGTTCAACAAGGTTAGGTAAAGGTGTTTTTGTTAGTGGCTCTGACTTAGTCGTAGGGAAAAATAGATTACTTAGCAAAGTAAGGTAAAGATGTTTTTTGCTGTTGGCCCTGATGCAGGGTACAATTGAAGTTAATAGAAAGTACACTGTTATTAGTAAAGCTAGGGACTTTTTGAAGTTGGCAAAGCAGAACAATGGCCCATATAGCCACATTGGCTGACGTGACTCTTTCAAGCTGGGCTTGTGAGTGAGAAGAGGATTGATTTCCTTATTCTATTTTTCTGCCCTCAACTTCATGGTATGATTTAATAAAGCATACTAATGAGTAGATGGGCACCTTTAGAACTTAAAATAGACATGGCCGATTATTTTTATATAGGAGTTTAGATTTGTGATTCCTTTAAGATCTTCATTACTTCTTAAGATAATTGATTCCTTCTTTGTAACCACAAACTGCAGCGTGCCAGAAAAGGAAAGCTGGCTGAGAAATTCCCTTGCTTGCTTGCGCTCTGTTAATATGTAACAAGTTGCTTATGTACAAATGTATGTGGGTTCCCAGAAATAACCTGTTATTCATGTTTGTTCCTCACCCATCATATGTAAAACATTTGATCATGTGAAGGTTTTGGGGAACATGATTATCTTACATATATCCATTGTAATTTATTTACAGAGAGATAGAATGTAAACACATTGTGATTTTTTTTTTTGTCCCGCTTGAAAGATGTTGTTGGGGTGTATAAACTGTGAGAAGAAGGGGAAGAGGAGGAAGGAAGAGAAGAGGAAAAAGAAGGAGGGAAAATGATAAGGAGATGAGAAAGGAGACGAACACAGATAAGAATAAGGATAAGGGTGAAAAAAAGAAGATAATGATAAAAAGAACAAGCAGTTTGTTAAAACCTACCTCCTGGAGCCTGTCTCACTTCATCGTCTAGTGTAAGTGTAAGTGTGTGTGTGTGTGTGTGTGTGTGTGTGTGTGTGTGTGTGTGTGTGTTTCTTTTCTCTCCTTTCTTTTTTAGACGCTTGGCTAGGAGCCATCAGCCCCGATGCGCTCCCCCCCCCACCCGCCACCATCAGAGGAAGCTATTGCCAGAAACTATCAGGTCCATCAGCTCCAGCCTGGAAGGTTGCTCTCAGAGAAAGTCTACAGGGTCACCAGCCAGCCAGCCACAGGATTCATGCCCCACCTCAGTTTCCCCCAGTTGATGTCGAAGCTGGACCTCGATACCACAGTATCAAAGTGCTTTATTAACTTTAAATCTTTTATATACAAATCAGCAAAAACCAACAGGGGCTGAGAGACACTGGGTTGTGGGAAAATCTGGTGAGTTAAACCATCTTCTTGTATATATTATAAGAATATCTTAACCGCAGAATATAAGGCAGGAAATGCGCTGCACTGGGGAGAGAGGTTTTGACTTTGTTTCCATGGGAGGAAAAAAAAAAAAAAGCTGTGGATTCCTTCAGAATTAATAAATATCAGATTCGACCCAGGCAGACTTTGACTGCAGACATGAAGGAAGAAACCAAAAAGAACAACAAAACAGGTAGTGTAAGTGCTGACCCTTCTTCATGGGAACATCTCTGAAACTAGCTGAAAGCTGTTGTTACAAGCCACCCTTTCGAATGGTGTGCATGTACATTTATATTACAGTTTGATTACAGTCCAAATGGACTTATCACGTTTGATGCCTTTCACTGCTCAACAGAGAGCAGAGAATCATCTTCAGCTGATTTGTGTACACCACACGCTCCTCACTTGTGTTAATACCGAAATGTATATTACCTTTAAAAGTTTGTGAGGTTTCAGAACAAAAGGGCCAGCCTCTGATTAGGACAAGATAAATATCCCAGATGGCCCCACCTCAGAGACTGCCTTAATAGCTGTTTCCTCGAAAATCTGCTTCCTGAACAATTTCAAAATGGCTTGCTAAAATATTCCAGACTCACAGGCTGTGCCACACAGGACTTCATTTAAGCCCTGCCCTTTCCCTTCACACAGAGACTGGACAACAAATGCTGTGGTTCACTCTTACAGGACTTGGCCAAATTCTCAATTTTCTTAGGGCGCCCAAAATATGCCATTGCTCCCAGACAGTAGGAAGCAATTTTAAGAGAATGACACCCCATTCCCAAGAGGTTGGATGGGTAGCTTTGTTTGTTCTGTGGGTGATGATGGATGTTTATCATCATTTTGTTTTTGTTTTTATTTTTTGAGACAGGGTCTCTCTGTGTAGCCTTGGCTGTCCTGGACTCACTTTGTAGACCAGGCTGGCCTCGAACTCACAGCGATCCTCCTGCCTCTGCCTCTCCCTCTCCCTGAGTGCTGGGATTAAAGGCGTGCGCCACCACGCCTGGCTTTTATCATTTAAGGGTGGTTGGTAACAGTTGTTAATGGTCTTGGTCAGGGAGAAAACAAAGTAAAGGAGGTTTGATTCAGGAATTTCATTCTCTATTTTTCTTTCCTCTATGTTTTTTTTTTCCTCGCCTATCTAGTGTTAGGGAAGAAGGGGAGAGAAGGGATGAAAAGAAAAAGGGGGTACAGAAATGATAGGATCAAAGGGTAGATCATTGAGTCTACTTTTAAACTAAAGAGCTTCAACAAGCCAATTATTTTACATTGGTATAGATTTTTGTATATTGATACAAACTTGTGGTTATTCTTGCTACAGCACACTGCCTCTGTATTTCAACTCTTGTTTGGGTATTGAACCGATACAACTCATTTAAAATGTAGTGCGAAGTTCTACCAACTTTAGGATAATTACATAATGCAAGTCAGTAGTCAATCAGTCACACTTGTGGTCTTGTTAGTTACTAGTTGAGTTAATTTCAGAAGTAAGCTATATTTAGCTTCCTGTAGATGGTTTCAAAGTTAACCAGATAGTAAACAGCTTACTAAGAAGCTATACCTCAAGTGTCCCTACCACAGACACACCCAGTAAACGTAGCTATGTGAAGTAATTGATATGTTAAATTTATCTAGACTATAGTGATTTTTTTTCAAATTGTATACATATATCAAAACATCTCATTGTATACTCAAAATGTACTGTTTTATTTTTTGTAGGAATATGTTTTTTTTTTCACTTATTCGTTTTTAAATTTAGTGTTCTGCTGACTCCAAGATTTCAATTCAACACTCTCTTTAAAACAATTGTTCTTTGAAAATCCAAGTAATGCCCAGACATGATGACATATACCTTTAAACTCTTACTCAGAAGGCAGAGGCAGGAACATCTCTATTAATTTGAGACCAGCCTGGTCTACATAGTGAGTTCCATGCCAGTCAAAGCTATATAGTGAGATCATGTCTTTTTTTTAAAAATCACATTACATACTGTTCTTAGCACCAACCCCCCTTCCCTACTGGTCAGATGCTCTCTCCCTCCCCACCATCCCAAAATGTACTTTTTATTTGCTATTTATTCAAAAATCTGGGGAAGGGAAGTCCAACCTTGATCTCTGGCTTTCCAGATGTTCCAGGCATGATCTGGTCTCTTGTTAATTCTCAAAAGATATCTCTCGAAGACTGTATTCCCAGTCCTCATCTCAGAAACCCACACAAGCCAGCACTCTTATGGATGTGAAAAACCTGGACGAACTGGTTAGATAGTTGTTTGTTGCTTCCTCACAGGAGTAGTTTCTATTTTTTTGTGTTTGGTTCTTTGGAGAGCATTCATTCCTACTCTTTCCAATAATTTCTTTATATCACTGCCTCTCTAAAGAATTGGCTCTTCCTAGTATCAAAGATTTCAAGATATCAAAATAATGACTATACTTATTTCTTTATTTTATTTTTCTGTGATAGGTGAATGCTGACAATACTTCTTAGTCACAGACGTATGACTTGAAAGACAGAATTAGGTTGGAAATCTTTTAATATCTATTTTTTAACTTGAAGAAGGATATCACAATCTATCTTATCTATCTATCTATCTAGCTATCTATCTATCTTTCTATATCTACCATCTATCAATCAACCAATCTCTATCTATCTATCTATCTATCTATCTATCTATCTATCTGTTCTTCTATCTCTCCTAATGGTGTGGACATTTGCAATATGGTCCAGACTAGCTTTGAACACAATATCTTTCTGCTTCTGACAACAAAGTACTGAAATTACAGGCAAGCAGTACCATTCCTAGTCAAAGAAATTGTCTTCAGATAAAATTTTGTTTTGTTTGTTCTTGCTTTTGTTTCACACATTGGGGACTAATTTCAGGGCTTATACATGTTAGAAACTTTACTACTGAGCTACATGTTTCCAGGTTTCAACTCTTATACATACCACTTATTTGCTATTTAACTATGGGCAGATCTTTAATAATATATTTTCTCAATATTTTATTATTCATCTTTTTATTTAGCCTATGCCTAAACTTTGCCTGAAATGACAAATATTTGTTGAATGGTTATTATTGCCATGTCCAACTCTAAATGTTTTTCATGTACTAACTGGGTTTTTGTGGCCCTGCTCATTTAGTTATGAAAGTTAGTCAGCTGAGAAGGGGGACATATATTTCACGAGAGAACAAGAGGACAGAGAAAAACTTATGTTTTGAGTGAACCTTGTTTCATCTTTTTTGGGTAAACTGATTTTCTGTCAGTTGACAAAAAGGTTATTATCGTAATTCTGTCATTGAGTGGGCGGGGACACAAAGGAAAGCAATTTCAGTTGGCTGTTGCTCTTTCTGAAAAGGTAGAGTTTATTTCTGTGTATAACATATATCTATCTGTGCCTGTTATGATGCCCATGGATATATCCACCTTGGTCAAGCCAGGTCTATACTGTTAATTCATAGCATTTCACTCCTAACCACATATGTAGGCCTAACTAACTGTACAGAAGAGATGCCTGAAGGATCTGGAAAATATGGGTGGGATATCCTGTGTCTGTCTGCAGTAGTGTTGCTAAATTATCAGATCTGGAAACCTAAAGAATGTGCAGTTTTATAGTCTTAGAGGGTACAGCATTTCATGGAGGGAAGTAACCACCATTTAGGGGCCTGTGGATACCAGTATAAACACAAATCCAAGGCTAGTTAGAACAGCTGCCTTGCTGTCATTCATTCGATCCCTGTCCCCACTGAAGATCATTTAAAATTTGACAACCGGCATTGCTTCAGCTTGAGTTATTTAAGTAAAAGTTCAAGAAAGCTAGTTTCTATGTGTACTTATAATAAAACCACCAAACTCAGAAGTTGGAGACTTGGTATCTGTTGATTATTTTGAAGGAAGTTACTTGTGTGATAAAGCCATCTGCAAATTGAGGATGGGTGCCTACTGATTTCCCAAGTCTGATATTTTGGGGGATAACATCCAGGTACAGTTCTGAGGTAAACATGCTCCTTTGAATGAAAGAACATTGTGGATATCTTACTCAATGCATTTTTCAGTCCTCACCTACTGCCTAATGATAAAGATGACTGTGTTTTCTGCCAGGACAGAAAAGCCTTTGCTTTCCTCCTTTCTTCTGTAAATGTACCTCAGGACCATGTCTCTGTTCCTGCCTGTTCTTTGGAAGGAAGAACTTTCTTTGAAGAACGATCTTGCCTCATGATTCCTGTTTGTTTGTGATCTTGATTTGGCAAAGCCAAGCAATACATTAGTGAATGCTTTCCTATTCAAAACAAAAGTATTTTGCTTTGTAAGGTATTGCAGTGATCTACCTGTGCACCGTGTGAAGATTGACTTTTTTATTATTCACACACTGATGTCTTTACACAGAGAGTTGAGTACAGGCTTGGTTTTGGTATTGTAATTTTTATGAAGAATCTGCCTCAGTATTTTGTAAACATTGTTCTCTCATCATCATCATCATCATCATCATTGCCTCCTTCTTCTTTTTTTTTTTTGATAAGAACTTTTTACTTTAATAGTCTAGTTTTTTTTGTAAACACAAGTTGCATTTACAGCAGCACAGGAGTTTACTTCTCAGCACGAAGGGGGGAAAACTTCAGGTGATGACTAGAAGGATTTTCTAGATGGAGTTGTAAGATCGTGGAAGTATGTTTTTTGCTGATATAATCAAGACTCGTGTGATAGGTATGCCACAAACCTCGCATAAACATTTAAGTATATGAGTAGTTGAATTAAATAATAAATGCCACAAAATGTAAATCTAATTAAACAAAAGCGAACTGTGAAATTTTAAGTGTTTTGTTGTTGAAGCATGTGGAATGTTAATAGAACTTTGTCACCCAATGGCTTTTTTTTTTTATGTTTTCATGAATTAAAAACTTGTACTTTGACTAGATTGAGAGTTTGTTATTTAATACGGCACTTTGAAACTCCATCATCTTCTGATTGGTTGAATAAGGAGCTGAATGGCCTTTAGCAGAGGCAGGAGAAAATAGTTAGGACTTCTGGCAGAGATAGGGACTCAGAGAAGAAAGCTGACGTAAGAAGTCCTAAGCCAGACACAGAACACAAAACAAGTGCTAAGAGTGTGTTTGAGGGGTAAGGGGCCATATGGCAGGACATAGGCCAGGCCAGTATTGTTGACCTAGAATAGCTGCAAATCTGCCCAGCTATAGTGCTTCATCTAATAATAAATAAAATAAGTGTCATAGTTTGGGGGCCGGTGGTCACAAAGAAAGCTGTTTTAGTAAAGTGATAATGTTGAGCAATACTTTTATTGGGAGAAGTATATGGGTAAATTATTCATTTTATTAGCCATTGCAAAGCAGACTCTACTATATGGTCATGTTGCTTTTCTATAGAGGTTTAAATATACAGTTTTGTTTTGTTTTTTTTTTTCCCCCAGAAATAATGCTTTATTAACTTTAAATTTTTGAATGCCAATGAGGCAAGAACAACAGATGCTGAAAGACATTGGATGTTAGGGGGCGAAATCCACTAAATTAGATCAACCTGTATACTCTAAAAAATATTTTAGCATCAGAATGGGAGTCAGGGAATGTGTTACATTGGGGGACAGGTTTTGTCTGTATTTCCACAGGTGATGAAAGACTATGGGTTCCACCAAAATTGGTAAAGATCTGATCTGAATAAGGGAAGCTTCCACAAGGAAGGCACAGATGTAGGCTTTGAACTTTTTGCAAACCTACTTTATTTGGGGTTATTTAATACCTATACCTCCCTTCCAACCCACCTATCCTGCATAGGAGAAAAAAGAGGTTAATGGAGCCAGGAGAAGTAGATCTTTTAGACTCAGTTCCTTGGTCAGATTCCACTCTTTGTCCTCATGATTCCAGCAGACCCATTAAAATACAAACCAGAAATTCAGCAAAAGTGACAGCAACTACAACAGCTGGAACCCAGAGCAACAGCCAGAACCTAGAACCTTGAACAATTTTGGGGAGCATTTTTCTCTAGGAGCAGCTCAAAGTGGAGCAAGGAACAGCCAAATGATGCAAATACAGCTTTGGTATACAGAAAGAAGTCTTGGAATTTATGAAAAGAAAGCACAAGAGAGACAAAAAGTATTAGATGGTCAATTGTTTATTTTCAATTATTGTACAGTTTACTGTTGGGAATTTGGTGTGTCCGATGTGATTTCAAAGACTGCTAAGTAAAGACAGATCGAATAGTGTCTTCAGAGGTGCCCATTCTTTTTCTTTTTTACTACAAAATGATTTTACTCTTATTATGCCCAATACAAAAGGACTGGGAGCACCTGCTGTTTGACACGAGGTACACATCCTAAGAGCATGCTGTAGCCAGACACATCAGGCCTCCAAAATAATGACCTTAGATTTTCACAGGGTGACAAAAATTAGTAACCAATCCTTAGAGAATCTAAGAAACAACTTTTACATCAAATATTCAAAATATTAAATTTATGTCCCCAAGGATATTCTAATTGACAAAAACTAAATATATGTGAAACACTATTTGAAGATTAAAAAGAAACTATCACCCAGAAAACACCCAGAGTAAATAACATCCCACAAAGAAAAGAACACCAAACCACAAGAAATGAAAAGGAAAAGAGAGAGATTCTAACATGATTTTGAATATGTTTTTGGTTGCATATTTCCTTTTCACTAATAGTAATTACATCTATATAGCTGACTGAATTTCAAGTGCTTTGATACCACTTGATTTGTCTCCTGACTGGCCACCAGGAGATACAATCTAGTACCTTGACCTGGACTCGATCCTTCTGCTGGATGAGGGGCCTTGGCTGTGCCCGACTTCCACTTCGGAGTGGACTTCGCTGTCGCTGGCATGGCTGTCGCGGTCCTCCTGGCCTCTCTCCCTCCTGGAGGAGGCCTGCCCGGCGCTGTCGTGGGACTGCCGGCCCTCAGGGAACTCCTGTCTTCCTCTGGGGCCTGATCTTGGGCTCTGCCTCTGAGAGTCACCCTGGTGCCTGGCGCTGTCTGGGAACTGTGGGTGGCCTCCCTGGGCACGGGAGGACTCAAAGCCTACGTGGCCTTGCCTTGAGTCCTGGCGTCCAGCACGGTCTGCTTCCTGTCCATGGTGGTCTTCCTGGACACTTCCGGGGCTGGGTCCTGATCGTGCACGGGCGTTGTCCCGGCGCCTTCCAGACTGGACGTGCTCAGAGCTGTCCACCTCATGCCGACTGCTGGACTGTCGGCCCTCTCTAGCAGCGGATCTGGACCTTCCTTGGGAGGACCCAGCCTGGAATCCGGAGGAGCTGTGGCCTTCGTGAGAGCCACCAACCCTGGCGCTGTCTCTCTCTTCTTCTCCCCGGACTCCGCGAGGTGCTCTCTCACTGGACCG
>OU015751.1:123063218-123096915 GCA_907169655.1 Acomys percivali | reverse complement strand
CAATGGTGTGACAGCCAGTGTACAGTGCAGTGGTGTGACAGCCAGTGCATAGTGCAATGGTGTGACAGCCAGTGTACAGTACAATGGTGTGACAGCCAGTGTACAGTGCAATGCCAGGCTGTGCTAAAAGAAGCAGATTAACCAAAACCATGTCCATGGTGGTCCTCTTTATTTGGCATATATCAGATTATTTCTGTAGTATTTTGTTCACTTCTGGTAATCATATTTCATTCAGGCTGTGGGAAACTTGGTAACATATTCTAAGGGATAAAAATACTGCAGTTAGGTGGATAAGTATTAAAGAGAACAGGCTTAGATGGATTGATGTCTGGATGGACCATGGATGGATGTCAGTGTCTTCAGTTATGGGGGCCGCTGTCAGACAGAAAAAGGTTTCAGTTTCGCTGTCTAGTGCTGTCTAGTGCTAGAATAGGTAGAATTCAAGTACATGAATGAGAACTTTGTCTAGGAAAAATTCTTTTTTCACGCTCAGAATTGTTCAAAGGTTGGTTACAGTGATTAGTTCTGGAGATGGTGAAGGTGACTTGAGCTAGATGAGACCTTGTCTTGGCCGTGAAGTATTCTAGCTCCTTAACACTGTGGGTGAGGACCAGGATTCCTCATCTTGCATGGCTTCTAAATACAACAGTAAAGACCCTCATCTGTAACCCAGGATTCATCCTGCTTTCATGAGCCCAGGACAGGGATGTTTTTGAGGGAATTTGGGAATTTGGATATATATCTGATAAAACCTACTTTCAGCCTAAGATCTATTTCTCTGTATTTCAAAAAAAGAAAAAAAAGTCTTTCTCTTGATGTATCAAAGACTCAGAGGCTATTTAATCAGTGTGGTTTAGTGACTGAAGGGGGTGCACATCCAATAATACCATTTTGTGGTATGAAAAAATATAGTACTTGGATCCTAACTCATGTCGCAGTTCATACCTGCATAGCTAATCCCATTTGCACACTAGCTTTTTTTTTTTAACCTTACAATCAAAAGGACTTTTTTCTTTGAAGTCTTTAATAGCATTGTCTGCAGAGTTCTGATATGGGGAATATCTCTATCTCCAGAGACTCCATATTATTTGTATTATTGTTAACTATACAACGAATGGTTTCAGAGGTATCTTTAGTGTCTATTGTTAGATATTATGGCTGCTGAGATGTGTTCGGGGTGAAGAGAGCAAGACTTATTGACAAATCATAAATTATAGGATTTCAATCACAATCATTCAATTGGTTGTCCCTCCCTTTCCCTATCCGGTAGGCAGGAAAGATGTATGTTGCCATATGGCCTCTGGGCTGCTGATGTGGGTCAGGTTGTCACGATTCAAGGGATCAGCCCTTTGAGATGTGTGACTGAGGCTGTAGGAGTGAAGGCGAGTTGGAATTTGTGGTTAAATGATTTCTTACAGGAGCTGTAGTCATCTCCTGGGAGGTGCTCTTTTGGGCTTGGAATTTTTCCAGGTCAGTATTCTCTTGGGTTCCTTGGCATACTAGAAGCTGATTTTCCTGCTTGACAATTCAGTGGTGGAGCAGAAAAGTCACTGAATACATCTTTATTTGATGCTTGAATTTTTTCAGGACAGTGGTGGAATAAAGTAATATTGATTTCAAGCAAGATTTTCAAGTTGCTTTCAGTTCTCCCTGTCCTGTCCTGTCCTGTCCTGTCCTGTCCTGTCCTGTCCTGTTCTGTCTTGTTCTCTCACATCCAGTCCCATTCTGTTCCCTCCCCCTCTCCCCCCTTCCATCTCTTCCCTTCCCCTACCCTCCTCTCCTCTCTTCTTCCCTGTGCTAAGTGAATATATTTTTTTTTGTAACAAGGACACAATAAGAGAGAGAAAAACAAACAAATGGTTATCTTATGCTGTGCAGTTAAGAAAAGAAACTCTTATACCTTGATTCTTGCATCATATGGCTTTGAGGTCTTTGGGTGACTGTATCAGCAAGGAACGTCGTCATCACCGGTAAAGAATGGACCACCAGGCATTCCATGCCTTACAGAAGCAAACAGTGAGGGTTAGTGACAGCGATGAAACATCAGGATACTGAATAAAGGAACCCAGCCAGGATGAAGACATTATAGTTGTTTTTTGAGGCCTTAACAATGGTATCTATTCAGACAGGGTCTGGCGTAGTTCATTAATCACAGGAGAATGTGGAAGGCCAAGAAGGTGGAATTTGAAATATGCTCCCACCCTCCGTTTTCCTTTTCCCTTGAACATATTCTGATAGTGTAGATAGATAATAGAAGAAAAATAAGTAGATAGAAAGATATGTGAGGATATGTTCTTGAGGAGGAAGTTTCTGTAGGGTACTGAGGGCAAGTCAAATTGAGAGAAGTCACAATATTCAGGGATAATTCACTTATTCAGCAAGCTTGTGTTGCCCGATGACAGTCCATCATTTACTATGGATGTCACAGGACTATCAATGAGGAAGGAGCGCTCTCTGTCCTCAAAGAGTTCATGATTGAGTGAGGAAAGCATACATGTAGGCAGTGTGACATAACTAAGGTATCTGTAGAGGAATACAAGACATGAAAAAGGCAATCAACTGTTTAGAGGCCGAGAGGAGGGGACGTGTGATCTGAGGATAAAAGGATCAGATTGTGGGGGGCTGGAGAGATGGCCGAGTGGTTAAGAGCACTGACAGCTCTTCCAGGGGACCCCGGTTCCAGTCCTAGCACTCCCAATGGCACCCACAATCATTGGGGAACTTGTTCCACTGGAGTTGACACCCTCTTCTGGCCAAAGCAAGTGCCAGGCACACATGTGGTACAGACATACAAGCAGGGAAAGCATCCATGTATATAAAAATAAAGTGAATGGAGTATAATGGAAAAGGGTGGACTGGGGTGGGGGGAGAGGGCGGCGGTTTAACTTGAAAGGCCATATAAGAAAGCCTCAAAAGCCAGACCAAGTCATATGGATGTTATCTGACGTGGATATTAGCTTACTTATATTGGGGAGCAACAGAAGATTTTTTTTTTCAAAGTAGAACAGTGACAAGATCAGATGTTTTCAGTAAAAATGACTTTTAGGCCTATGGGTGGAAGACTAAGTTGTGCGTAGACCATTTACATGAAAGAGAAGAGATAATAAAGTCTCGTGTTTAGGCATTGATAGTGGTACTGAAGGGAGAGATGTTTCCAGAAGCTTGGACATGGAGGATGAAGCACAAGAGACAATAGGTTAGTTAAAACCCTGACAAGCAGCTGGTGTTGGGCAACTTAGTGAGAACAGCCCAATGGTGTCTTTTAGAACTTAGTGATAGAGTAAGAGGTTTAGATAAGCAGGTATTTAAGAGGTGATAGCAAAGACACCCCATCAATTGTTACAAGGACGTTGGGGGATCATCTTTCACATCAAGATTTTAATCTTGGAAGTAGGCTTTTGAAGAGCAAAGTGGAGCGCCTATCCCAAAGATAAGGAATCAGAGAGACCGTGTTACCGTGAGTGTAAAGGATCAAGGAGAGAGGAGGTGACTTGCTACCTCCTCCTGAATTTCAGCTAACATTTCTCTTTAATTTCCTTCTACAGAAGGTCACTACTTATTCTGAGTGACACGGACCTCACTAAACTTCTAGTACCCAAAGTCTGTGTATCTACTCAGCACTTTCTTTCTGTCAACATGGACTTTATTTTTCCCTTTGTTCGTCTCTCAGTTACTCATCCATCACATTTCACCACCTACGTGTTGTAGAATAGGCAGATGTTTGGTTGATAATCTCCATGATTATTGGTGTAGCCAGCTTCAGCCTTTGGTTACACCACACCCCCTCTCACCCAGCTGTAGTCAGAGCAGGGACCAGAATAGTGTGCATGGCTTAGCTGTTGTCCAGAAGGGTTGCGTAGTTTAATAGTCTGGGAATGAGTGCAGGAGGTGAATGTCAGAACAACTCTGGAGTTACTTAGGTATGTTATATGCAATTTCTGACTATCGCAAAAGTTTAAAAAAAAAATTGGACTCTAAGCTACCAGGTCTACAGAAAAGTCGCTGAGACCCAAGGATCCAAGCTAGGAAGTTGGATTTGTGAGGATAATGGTCATTTGTTTTTGTCGACCTCACAGAGCCTGATGTCGATGGTGATGCTGTTAATGTGCCTGCAGGTGGACACATCACACCAACATTAATGCTCTTGTTAGCAGCATTCCGTTTAAGTGGGATTTTTTTCCAATTTCTTAGAATGTTTGTTTCAAGGGGGTTTGTCTTGTTTTAGTATATCCAGACAACTTGGGACAAAGTCTAGCAGGGCTAGGTCAAATAAATTTTGGTACCATCTCATAGAGTGGATGACAAAATCACAGTGTCCATTTAGAACTCTCAGGTCTTTTGTCTTGTTTTTTTTTTTTTTTTTTTTTTTCAGGATGACTTCTTTGCTCTTCTGTGGCAGGCAGTACTTGAGAGGCTGAGATCTATCGGGATTGGGGGGATTTTTTTTTCAACCTCTATTTAATCATTGGATTCATATTTCCTAGAATGCCGCCCCCCCTATTGCATTTTTAAACCACATTTTACCATTTTTCTAACCAGGCTATCAGTCTAATTATTCTAATAAAGTATAACCTTAAAGTATGATATTTATGTTTAAAATAATTCAGACAATACTGCATTTCACCAGGTGTGGCAGTCCTACACCCTTAATCCCAGCACTGGCGAGGAAGAGGCAGGCTAGATGAGTCTCTGTGAGTTCAAGAGCTCCACACTGGCTGGTGCTACATGGTGAAACTCAAAAACAAAAACAATGACAAAAAAAACAAAAAACAAAAAACAAAAAACCAACCAAATGAACGATTTCCCCACACAAGCAAAACAAAACCAGAGAAACAAACAGAAGATTACATTTCCTTTCTTTCTTTTTATTTTATTTTATTTATTTTTATTTTTATTTAATTACGCATTTAGTAGTGCTCAAGTACAATGAAGTTTCTAGTCATAAGAACTCTTTGGGTGAAAAACATGAAATGTACTTGTTTGATGTGAACTGTGCTTCTGTGTACTCTATGTTTCTAACATTGCCCCCCCCCCCCCAGTTAGTGTTAGTGTTACAAAAATTCACACTGTGGAGGTGGCAGCACACCCCTCACAAACCTCCCAGCTTTGCATCTGAGTACCTCCAGCTCCTCCAGCTACAAGCTGTGTGGCTGGGTGACCATCTTAATCTCTCCTGCGCTGTTTCCCCATATTTAAAGTGAGGACCCTGCTTTGCTTGGTTCCTGAGGGCATTAAGGGAAATGTTAAGTCAATGCTGTGTCTCTTTGCCTGACATTGTAGCAGATAGTAAGTGACAGTGAGTAACTCTGAAGTCTTTTTGAATTGGCAAACAACAGGAGACACTTTTTATTTTGACTGATGTTTTCTCATGTTTGTATATGTCTATACATTATATATATATATGCTACTTAGGGTGGCCTTCTTTTACCATTCCTAATTTATCTTGTGTGATTTGCTGCACAGACTTTCTCATTATCATCATTATCTGAAATATTCTGCCATACAATGTCATCTGCTCATTAGTACTGTAATAATACATTTGAAGACACAGAGTGTGTAAATAAATCTGCATGCCCAGTATCTACAAAACTGCATATGGAGGACCCAATAACTTTACTTAATTGAAACAAACAAAAATCCCCATGTGTTTTGAATTTCTATATGCTTATCACAATAGAAACAGCATTTGATTCACAGCAATTGTCCCTTCAAGAACTTTGCATTTTATTAGATGACGCAAAGATAAAAGGATAAAATTAGACATTAATGTGAGCAACTCTGCAAAGCTGGCATTTGCAGATGGTGATTGGATGCTCTATTATGGAGATGTCTCAGTCTCTTCTCTGTGTCTTAACTGTTTTTAGTACAGAGTTCTTCCTTCCCATTCCTCATACCTCAACACCCAGGCCAACTAGGACCTTGAAAATTATGTGGACACTGATGCATTCTTATTGCAGTTGAGGGTAATACAATCAGGCAGAGGCATGAAAGAGCAAAATATGCCACACAATACATTACCTAGATGTAATATCTTCAAGTATTAAGAGCTAAATTCCAGTTTTATTTTGGTTCATATTTGCCTAATTTACTTTTTTCTTTTTTCTTTTTGGTCTTTTGCAGATAATGCATTCTTGAATCTTTTTGTTCTTGTTATCAAATCCAAAAGTCTCTTCCATTTCCTCGATTAGCTCATTTGCTTTGTTGTAATTATGTTATGAAGACATTTCTCTTATTCTAGACTATTACGCACAGCTAAATCTGATTTATAAATGGAAACTACATAAAATGGTTACTTTTCTAGGACAATTTGAACCGCTAAGGAATCTATTTATGATTCTTTTCATTTTAGCCCATCAACCACTAGTTTACTTGTCCCATGGATTGGATCTGCCAAAGCTTCCAGAAATATACAGTTTTTATGAACTATTTCAAGAATATAAAAAAAAAGGAAAGCTTCTGAGTCAAACTCAAATCAGATTAGTGTAATCATGATATGAAAAGCAGATAGTTAAAAGCCCAAGAAAATGAAACTGTGAGTCAGTTTTTACTTTTTAACACAGAGGTGCAGGTATTCTAATAGAATATTACCATCCGAAGCCCAGGAAAATGCCAAGTTTACTTCCCTATTAAAGCTTCTCATAAAATGCAGAAGAAGTTTGATCTTTGAAAATTAATTCAGGTCATTAATTGAATTAAAATTTTATTTCTTATTCGCTAGGATTATATACTTAATAGTAGTAATAGCTCACATCTTTGCCCTGTGTCTGACATCAGTGTCATATTGACAGTGTGTCACAAATTGAAGAATCTACATCACAATTAATACAAAAATTAAATAGAATTCCTTTCTAAATCCTTGAACTTTCCACAGAGCCAAAAAAAAAAAAAAAAAAAATTCAAAATGAAAAATAAAAAAAAAAAAAAAAAAAAAAAAGCCTATCTCTCTTTGGAATAGAAAACAAACTAGAGAAAAAGATGGGCACTCAGAATTTGAACAAATGGAAAAAGCTTTGATGACTAAGCATGGTGTTGTGGATATGTGACGGGTGAACACAGGAAAATGACTCAAACAGCCATCTGTTCATGAGGCTTTAGCACGTGACAGAGGCAGTACTTTAAACAGAAATTGCCTTGCACACCTCATTATTCAGGATTGCATGAGACACCTTTCTGTTAGCATTTTACTGTCAAAGACACAGGTAGATGGCTTTGTAGCAAGTCCAGTGAGCTCACACAAAAGTAAGTTCAGGTGGATAGATGACCAACCTAAGCCAAAACCAGGGCAAGACAAAATTAACCAACTTTAAACTATTCAAAGAAGTTGTAGAATAATGAAATATATTTTATTAGCCATATGTTTACACAAGTAATGGGTTTCACTGTGACATTTTCATAAATGAACACGATACACTTTATCATATTTATACCCCTATTACCCTCTTTCATCCTCTCTCCCCTCTAATGGTCCCCTCCTCTTCTAAAGTAGTCACCTTTCTACATGGAAGAGAAAACAGGTGTTACAGGTTTTTGGAATCTGATTTAATTAATTAGATACGATTATTACAAGTTCCATTTTTTTTTCCTGAAAATGATGTTTTTGTTGTATGGGCTTTTTCTCCCATCCTAACCTCCCAGAATAATGACTTATAATATATTTACAAATACTGAGGCCATGTAACTGGACTCTTTTTTTGATTAGCTCATAACTTAAAACAACCCATTTATTCTACAATAAGTTCTGCCATGTGGCTGGCTAGCTGTGCTCAGGAACCATGCATCTGCCCTCCTTACATATTCTCAGGAGAACCTTCCAGGCCTGGTACTATCCCGGAATCTTTCCTGTCTCCCAGGTGTCCCATCTTCTATTCAGTCCTTTCTGATAAGCCATAGTTTTTTAAACCAGCAGATGATGCATCCACTCAATACATAAGGTATTCTCGTCACAATTTCCTCTTTTAGTCCAACAAGGGCTTTTCTTTTACAATAATAAACCATATACAATAATAACAACATGACACAATGTTGAAAGCTATTAGGTAAGACTTACAGTCATAATGTCCAGTCCATGTGTGTTTGACAATTTAGGAGGAAGTATTCTATTATCTATCCTACCTTGGTGAGTTCAGAGTTCTTTACCTAAATTATTTTCAATCATAGCATGTATTTGAAAACCTAAAAATAACTTTTTCTTTCCGAGACAGGCTTTCTCTGTGCAGCCCTGGCTGTATTGGACTTACTTTGTAGACCAGGCTGGCCTCGAACTCACAGGGATCTGCCTGCCTCTGCCTCACAAGTGCTGGGATTAAAGAAGTGCACCAGTACCGCCCGGTTAAAAATAACTTCTTAAATCCTAAAAAACAAAAACAAAAACAAAAACAAAAACAAAAACAAAAAAACAAAAAACCTTAAGCTTAATTGTAAGACTGTAACTATCTAGTTTTCAAGGAAATAATATTACTGTAGTATGTAGGAAGTACAGCCAAGCAGTTTCCAAAATAGAGAATTGACAGACAGCTGGCTGCCGGGACAGTCACCCACATTTTCTCCATAATGTTGGAGCGTCAATCTTTGGCCTTGTGGCCCAGTGTATCTGACAGACATATCTGTGAATCAGGAATCATGAAGGATTTGTCTACCTTGTCCTTGCAGAGCTTGGTAGTTGATTTCCCTGTATCCAAGTCTTGCTCATTTTGGACTACATTCTGTCTGTAGTCGGAGTAAGGGTGGTTTCTACCCAGTGGCTGGCTTGCCCCTTAAAAAGCAAACTCTGGAAGGAGATTCCTGAATGCCTGCTATCTTCTTTGAGGTAGGCTTGGGGTGCTTCCAGGAGCCGACATTCTAACTGTCAAAAGAGCCATTTTAAATGGCATATTCTGTGGATCTCTGGATTTTTAAGACTATCTGTTTATAGCACATCTGCACAGGCAAAGATTGCTTGTTCCTAGCTATTTAATATCTGTTCAACCTAGGATGTATATTTTGTAATAAACTAGAATAGTACCTGACATGACCATGGGTTTGATCTACTAACTATTACCTTGCATTTTTAACAAGCCTTAACAGTTAGCAATAGCAGATTTTAAAAGGACAGGAACTAAACTTTGCATATTTAGATGAGTTGCCTATGTCCAATACTTTTTATAAAAGAGTTGAAGCTTATAGACATTATGGGTATCAAAACATTTAAATTTGCAACAATATGCAATAATCTATACCAATGTGTCAAAAATAACCCTAACTCTGTATCAGTATACAAAATCTATATCAAGATAAGATTATTGGCTTATAAAACAGTCTTTGGTTCAAGAGTGAATTTAATAATCTGCCTTTTTCCTATTATTTCTTTATGATATTCCTATATTCATTCCTTTTCCTCTCAGCCCATTTTCCTTTACTGAAGAAAGAAAGGATAAGGAAAAAGAAGAGAAATACCTAAGTCTAAGTTTTTATACTTTGTTTTTTTCTCTGATCAAGACTATTTAGTTACCTTTAGTCAACTCCTTTTAACTATAAGCATCCATCACCCAATAGAACAACCAAAACCTTCCACTGTTCTTTTGGGAAATGGGGTCAAGTTTTCTTCTAATTTCTTCCTGTGGATTTAGGGCATAGTATTCCTTTTCAAGAGTACAGTAAAATTGGAAAATGGTTAAGAAAACTAGCAGTAACTGTAGAATGAATATCTTCTATAGTGTACAGATACAGCACCTGTCAACAATAAATCTGATGGCCTATAGCTTAGGCAGGAAATAGGAGGTGAAACATCCAGGAAGCAGAAAGAATTCTGGGAGAGAGCCAGGCATGAGATGATTCAGCCAGCAAGATATAAGGAGGATGGGCACATGGTACCGGAGCCCAGGTAACCAGCTACATAGCAGACCTACAAACAGTATAAATGGGATATGTTTAATTACGAGCTAGTCATAGAAGAGCCTAGTTAGGTGGCCCAGGTTTTAATGAGTCTCATGAGTCATTATTCCCTGAGTGTGGGGTTGGGAAGCCCTACATAATGGTGTTCCATACAGGAAGTATCGAATCCAGAGTCACCAGAGAAAAGCCCTGGGTAGAGGCACAAACACTCCACAGAAACAAAATGGCTTCGCAGCTCTGTCTCTTTAAGAAATGAGGCTGAAAAAAAAAAAAAAAAAACAGTGCTTTAAAACTACCATTTGATGCTGCCAGGCGCTACATAGTTCCCTGGGGACAAAGCAGGAGCCTGGGGTTTAGCTGCCTGCGCCCTGCGGACCTCACACCCACAGAAGGTAGTGGTGATGCTCCCGAGTGCTGCATGGCTCCCTGAGGACAAAGCAGGAGCTGGGGTTTAGCTGCCTTCCCCCTGCGGACCTCACAGCCACTCTTCCTTCTCTATCCAGACCCAGGCAGGCAGAGTTGGGAGCCAGTGGCTGGTGAGAACCCACCAAGGAGACAAGAGTGGTGGACAGGAGAAGGGAGGGATCAGGAATCTGGTGAGCATGGTCCCAGAACTGGGCAAAACACACAAGGCTGGCAGGGACTGAGGCACCACGTCAGAAGCTTGGCGTGACCACGTGAGCAAGGGCCTAACCCAGGTTGACACCTGGGCCTTGGCAAACCACAGGAGCTTGATCCAATCTTAGGCCAGAGTCACGGGGAAGGCAGAAAAACTGCAGGACAGAGGATATGTTGGTAGAAAGGATTTATGTTTATGTCAAGAGGAAAGAAAAGGCTTTGGATTCCATCCAAAGTAATAAAGGTTAAATATGGCAGAGGGAGACCCCCGCCCCTGAAGATCTAGACACATAAGAAGAAGCAAATCAAGACCCAAGCAGACAATGTACACGCTGATCCCTCTATGGGAACAATGTACACGCTGATGCCTCTATGGGAACAGCTCTAAGACTGGCTGAGATATAAAGGTCTGTGCATAGCGAATAAATAATTGTTGGCTACAAAATCCTAAGTATTTATCATGCCATTTTAACTGGCATGGATAAAAATGGTGCTAATAGCTTGCTATACAACGCAGACTGTCTTAAGGAAAGCTCGTTCACTTGCTCATAGAAAAATGCAAGAATTAATTTTTAATTTATCCATGCACCCTGTACACCCCTTGTGTATTTTTATTGCAGAGCTGTATATTACTTGCAAGAGCTTATATTTTTACAGAACAAAGGGATCAAACACCAGAAGTTGGATTAGATCTGACAGGATTCATCTCGAAGGATGCCGAGACACATTTATTCTATCATCCTACGTGATTCCAGCCTCAGACTGCTTCAGTTGCTGTTCCATAAAAGCCTGTTTGCAGGACAGCCTCAAGAAAAGCTGCTGGTCCCAATTGGTCAAGTCTCATAGACTGTTCCAAGCAACACTTCGTCTAAGGCTGCATTTTCTCAGCATGTAGAGACTGGACAACAAATGTTACTAGTAGTTTTCTTAACCATTTCCCCAATTTCCTTTGGCCCCCTAAAAAGGTATCCTGTACCCCAGATCAGCAGAAAACAATCTCAAGAAGAGCAAAGTCTCATTCCCTTATGTCGGGGTAGGTAGGGTTTTGCTGTTCTATTGGGTGATGTATGCTTATTGTTATTAAAAATTTGGTTGTAAGTTATTAATAGTCTTGATAAGGGAAAAAACAAGGTATAGGAACTTAGACTTGGGGAATTAAAAAAAAAATCTTTCCTTCTTTTTTTCTCTATCTTTCTTAGGTAAGAAAAAAGGGGTTGAGAGGAAAAAGGGCGGAATATAGGAATATTATACAGGGTTAATATAGGAATAATAGAAGGAATGGGTAGATTATTGAACTATTGTGATTCTCAAATGTTTTGAGATGTTTGAAATGTTATTATATATTGATATATTCATACAAAGCTAAAGTTATTTTCATATATTACCATAGAATTTTATATATTGATATGGAAATAGGGTTATTTTGGTATATTGGCATAGATTATTGTACACTGATACAAATTTTAAATATATATAAACATATATGTACATATATATAATATATGTTCCTACACTTGTATAAGGTATTGAACCTTTGCAACTCATTTAAAAACTCATTACTTCTCATCCTTCTAAAAGCTGCTATTACCACTGTTTAAGATAGTTAAGTAATGCAAGTTAATAGTCAATCAAACTCATGTCTCGTCTAGTTTATCACAGAAATATACATTCTAGGTTAAACAGATAGAGAATTGCTAGAAACAAACATCTTCCTATTCAGATAGATATTTCAGATAGATAGATAATGATTAAACACTATATAAATTCATATAGACAGATAAATGGTCTTCAAAAACCTCAGAGGCCTATAGGATATGACATTTAAAGTTATTATTATTATTATTCTAAGGCTTTTCTGGCAATGAGACATTTCAGTTCCTGGGAGCACCCCAGTTGGCTTGAAAGAAGATAATGAGCATCAAAGAGTCTCTATTAGGAGATGACTTAAAACGTGGCAATCTAGCCACCAGGCAGGAGGAAATGGGCTCGCTTCACTGCAGACAGAATGCTATCCAAATGGGCAAAACTTCAGTGCAGGGAAGTCGACTGGCAAACTCTGCCAAAACAGGGTAAGCAAGTCCTCCTTAGTTTCTGCTTCACAGTGTGTCTGCCAGATATACTGAGAAGTGTGAAGAGTGACGTCCCAAAATTATAGAGAAATTTGGGTAACTGTCCAGGCAGTCCACTGTCTGCCAATTCTTAGTATTGGAAGCTGTTTGCCTGTACGTCCCACATACTTAGGTAATACTCATTTCCTTCTCAAGTCTCTGATGGAGTTGAAGAATAGATAGTCATAGTCTTACAATAAAGTTAAGTTGTTTATGACTTAAGAAGATATTTTACTTGGGCCTAGGGGTCCTGCACAAACTATGGCACCAGCCAAGGACAATACAGGCTGTAAACTTCAAACCCCTACCTAGATCTAGCCAATGGACAGGACATTCTCCACAGTTGAGTGGAGAGTGGGGTCTGACTTTCACATGTACTCTGGTACCCCATATCTGACCACGTCCCCTGGATGGGGAGGCCTGGTGGCACTCAGAGGCAGGATAGCAGGCTACCAAGAAGAGACTTGATACCCTATGAGCATATACAGGGGGAGGAGGTCCCCCTTAGTCACAGTCATAAGGGAGGAGAGTAAGGAGAAAATGGGAGGGAGGGAGGAATGGGAGGATACAAGGGATGGGATAACCATTAAGATGTAACAAGAATAAATTAATAAAAAAAAAAAAGAAGGTATTTTACGTCTAAGAAGATGCTTTTAGTTTGGTAATACAAATAAGGATAGAAAATGATTTAGGCACAGAACTCTAAACTCACCAAGAGAGGATGGGTAATAGAATATTTTCCTAAGTTGCCAAATGCATATGGACGGGACATTGTGAGTGTAAATCTTTTTTTTTACATAAGGATTTTTTAAATTATAATTTATTCACATTACATCCCGATTGTAACCCCTCACTCCTATCCTCCTGTTGCCACCCTCCCTCCCCTTCCCACCCCACTCCCCTCCCCTAGACCTCCTACAGGAGGGGACCTTCCCTCCCACCATCTGACTGTTCCGTAATTATTATGTATTAGTTTATTATTGAAAGAAAAATAGACTTTTGTTGGACTAAAAGGGGACAGGAGGTGGAACATTCCGAAGGGAGAAAGGATTCTGGGAGAGAGCCGTGTGTGGAGTGATTGAGCCAGCAAGACTGGAGGAGGTCTGAAGTGGAAGTTTCTGGTTTCTTTAAAAACTCAGTTGTGTCAAGTCATGTTTTGCTGGAAGCTGTCTTGTTAGAGGGGGCATGATGTTTCACTGAAAGCCATCTAGTGAGAGAGGTTTGGCTTATTTCCATTGATTATGCTTTCATTTGGATTCTTTGTTTTCCTAAATTTAACCCATGAACTCCTACAATAACTTGTGGAGGTGTGGCTTCTGCCATAGACTATCACTAGAAGCCCACAGACAGTGAGAACACTTTTGTATCTTATGTCTGGCAACAGTTTATAGCATTTTGTTTGTCTTCTCTTTGCAGAGAGAAATGCTCCACAGAACTTCTTGTGGTACTCCAGCTGAGCCTGCCGCTTCTGCTGGCTCGTGCCAGTTTGGTGGAGCCTTCCTGTTTCTGTTGGATTGTGTTGCTGCTGCTGATTTGTGTTGCTGTTTGGTGTTTGCTGCTGGGCTGGACCGCTGGTGTCCTGACAGTGCAGAGTGGAACTGTCCCAAGGAACTGTGTCTAAAAAGGGCCACCTCTCCTACTCCTACCAACCTTCATTCTTTCCTGCCTCTGGTAAGTGGGTTGGAAGGGAGGTAAAAGCATTTAACAACCCTAAATAAAGTAGGATTTTGAAAAATCTAAGTCTACAGAGGTCGGGTGCATGGTACCTGAGCCCAGGTAACTAGCAACATGGAGAATAAATGGGACACTTTAAGTTATGAGCTAGACAGAGAATAGCCTAGCTATATGGCGTAGGTATTTGTATAACATTTAATGAGCCTCATGGGTTGTTATTCTGGGAACTTGGGATTAGGAGGAAAGACCTCCTATAACAGGTACCATTTGTTGTCACTAAAGGCTGTGAAAATGAACACTTGAATGGAGTCTTGACTAGAACGGTCTGTGATAATGGGCTGCTTAGCTAGCCATCTTAAGTTGTTGTGGATGTAGGTTTTTGAGGACATAACTACTAAGGCAGTCTTTAATTTGATCAAGAAGGATGCTGTAACAAACATGTCAGACGCTCAGAATCCTGGAGGACAAGTCTTATCAAAGATGTCTCCATTCTGTTGGTATCTGATCCTTTCATTCTGTAAACATATAAACTCTCACAAGTAATATACAATTCTGCAATAACGATGTATGGGGTGTGCAAGGTGCATAGATCAGTTAAAGGTTCTCTGCTCTTTTTTTTTTTTTTTTGAGCTGGTGAAAGTTTCTTTTTTTATTTTTTACTTTTTTAAATATGGAAACTGAACTTTTTTATTTTTTAATTAAATATTTATATATATATTTATATTATTACACATATATACAGTAAATTATGTATTACAAGAAGAACCATTACACAACCAAGAATTATATAAATGTTACATTCATAGTGTTTTGGCTGTTTGTATTTGACAACCTTGATGAAAACCTCTTTCTTGACTTGGTTGTCTAAAATTCTGAATGTAAATAAATCTCTATCACATCTTGTCAACTTAAAACACCTATCTAGACTTAAAAACATCTTAAGCTTCATTGTAGAATTAAACTTCCTGGACTTCAACCCCATCAGAGACTTGAGAAGGAATAAAATTGATTACTTGAGTATGCCAGGAGTGCAGGTTAGTAGCTTTCCAAATGAAAGATAACTGAGACAGTTTTATACCTAAATAGTCACCCAAAACTCTCTATAACACCATCTTTAGCCTTCTGGCCCAAAATATCTGACAGACATATTTTTGAGGCAGGAACTATTGAGGACTTGCTTATCCTATCTTGGCAGAGTTTGGCCGTTGACTCTGCCTGTATCCAAGCTTGCCCTTTTTTAAGGCAGAATTCTGTCTGTGGTAGAAACGAGGTCATTTTCCCCAGTGGCTTGTTTGCCACATTTGAAGCCAACTCCATAAGGAGGTTCTTTGATGCTCATCATCCTCTTTGAGGTAGGCTGGGTGTTGCCAGGAGTTAACTTGTCTCATTGTCGGTGAATCTTTAGAATAATAAACACATTTTAAATGCCATATTCTGTATGTCTCTGAGGTTTTTTTTGATGACCTCATCTAACTATTTTACTTTATCTTTCTACAGAGTCATATGTATCTGTTGCACCTAATATGTTTATTCTTGTGATAAAAAACAGACCAGTAATTGATATGACCACGATTTGATGAGAGTATCTTTCCTTATAAGCCAGTTTGGACTGTATACCCAAGCTTCAACATAAATGTCCATCCATTCCATATAAAAGGACGGCACGTAATAAGTCATGAGGACTCTGTGGCTATGTGCAGGCCCTCAGGTCTCAGCCATTCTCAAAGCTGTTCCCACACAGAGGAATCGGTGCATACCTTACCTGCTGTGTTTTCCCTTTTGATTTCCTTCTTCCTGTCTGCATCCAAGATCTTCAGGGGGACTCTCTGGTTTTTATTCATTTAGATGGAGGACATAGCTTTTCTTTTCCTGTTGAAACAAGTGTAAAATCTCCTTCTCAACGTGGCATACCTCTTTTCTTCCGTTTTGGAATTAGGATGTTTATATGTGGATTTAATTCAGCAGTCCTTTCTAAGATCCAGTATTTGTTAACAGCCATGCTACTTGTTTCATTGACTTTTTGAAAATTCAAAGTCAACAAATCGTTATTTAATTTATTTCTGGTAGGTATCATATCTCCTTTCTGTTCTATGAGCATTTCCTTTAAATTCTAGCTAGATCTCTTTATAATTTCTTGACCTGTAGAATTGTAAGTTATATCTGTAACAGGTTTCGAGCCATACTGTACAAAAAAATGTTTTATTTTAATGAGAGACTCTTGCTGGCGCATTGTCAGTCTCAATTTGTATAGCTATTTTCACAACTGTCAAACTTTTAACAAATGTGCAATCTCAGAATCATCTTTTTCTGAAATCGAGGCAGAAGTCCATTGGAATCCTTAATATACATCAATAGTATGATACATCAACATGTATGTATATCTTAATTTTCCAAATTCTACAAAATCAAACATATAATCTATTGCATGTCATTGCCCTAATATAGCATTAATAGGTACAGTCTGGATTTTTAACTCAATATATTGTAACTTCCATATATTGCCATTCTAATGCCTCAAGCCTTCGAGGATTTCTCTCATCCAGAACTACTTCTTTGGGTGTTATTTTAAGTTCCAGATTTAATTCCTCTGAAGTTTACCTATTTTAAGTAAAATAATCTGTCAACTTCTGTCCTATGTCTAATCTAGCATCTAATTTCTCAGTCTCTTTTTCTCCAAGTCTTCTTTAGTTTGATCATTCTTTAAAAAGATCTATCTATCCATCTAGGTATTGGGTAAAAATGCCCTCTTTTATAGTGTCTTCCATCTTTTAATATGGATTACATATATATATATATATATTTCTATGGAGCCTTATTTTATTACATAAACTCTTTTAAAAACTCTGTTCAGTTTATTTGTTTATTTTATCTATGTACTCTTGGAAACAATTTTATCTACTTTTCTCTCCTTTCTTTGGAGATTTGCTTTCTATATGTATTTATTTTTATTTTACACTTTTAATTTAATATCTTTTTTGTATTTAATTTTATTTAAACTATTCTCCATCCTTACATGGCTTACTCCTTTCCATTTTTAAAATTCAGTCTGTAAGGATTTTATTTCATCAAATTTAAACCGTTGATATCTATTAATGATTTTTCCGTTTAGTTTCTTCTGATTTTAGCCTAACAATATATGATTATTAAACAACCTTTACCTGATTAGACTTTTGACTGAGTTTGGATTTCATCTATGTCTTATTCTGTCTGCGCTAGACTCCCGCTTTCCAAACTGTGGTGTGCTTGGTGACAGCCCATCCTGGGCTGGGCCGTTTTTCTCCAGGTCATGCCAAGTCTCTGATTCAGAGCCTCTGGTCCCCACCTGCTTTACCGGGCTCTGGGCCCAGGCTCACAGGGTTCCTGCCTCACCCCCCTGCAGCCTGCTGGCCCTTTGTGCAGGATTTGTATTGCCTAAGTGTGGGCCAGAGAAATTTCCCCCGTTCCTGGCTGTGAGTGGAAACATAGCGAGGCTGGGTGTGCAGTCGACTCCGAGCAAGCAGCTGAGTTCTAGCACACACTTTGACCCCCTGGAACCTCACAGTGTTCGGAAGAACCTGCTAGTGTGCAATGTGCATGCAAAGTGGCATTTTAAAAGCACTGCTTTTGTCCCCATCCTCTTTTCTTAATAAGACAGAGCTTTGAAGCTGTTTTGTTTTCGGGGGGCGGCGGGGGGGGGCCGTTAGTGCCTCTACAAAGGACTTTTCTTAGCTAAGTATACATTCTATGCTCCACATTAGCTGCCATTATCGGTGTGTGTGTGTGTGTGTGTGTGTGTGTGTGTGTGTGTGTGTGTTTCTCCTGTCCCTATGCTCCTGGAATAGCAACTAATGAGACTCAGAATATATTTACAAATACCTAGGCCATATAGCTGGGGTTTTCTCTGACTAATTCATAACTTAAAATAAACTATTTATTCTATTAAATTCTGCCACATGGCTGGTACCATGTGTCTGTCCTCACGTCTTCCCTGGTAATCTCCCATGCCTGGCATTATCTTATAATCTTCTCTGCCTTCCAGATGTCCCACCTTCTATTCTACCCTTTCCTATAGGCCATAGGTATTGTTTTTATTGACAGGTGATGCATCCATACAATACACAAGATATCCTCTCTACACATTTTATTCTTATTTATGTGCCGATAATGCTGCAATGTCTGTATGTCACATTTCGTGTATTCATGCCTTTGTTGGTGAGAACCTTTGAGGACAGTGTCTCAATAAACATGGGTGTGCAGCTGTCTCAGTTGCATCCCGACTGATTCCAAGAGTGATACAACAGGATAGTGCACTAGGTCTGTTTTTAGTTTCTGAGGAATTTCTACTGGTTTATGTAGTGATTGGAGTAATTTATATTCCCACCAAAGATCCATATCAACAAAACAACATGCTAACAACACTGAACTAGATACATAGACCAATGGGATAAAGAGCCTAGAAACAACCCATGCAGGCACAGACACACCTGTATTTCAAATAAGGTGATAAAAACATACGTTGGAGACTAGACACTCCTTGTACTAACTTGTGTGAGGAAAGATGGTTATCCATGTGTTGAAGACAAAGTTTATTCCAGACCCTCACTGTGCACACAAGCACATCAATTTTAAATGGATCAAGCTCTTAATGTCAGACTTGAGAAACTGACTAGCAGTAAAGGAAATCATAGGGAAAACACTTGAATATATCCCTAAAGGAAATGGCTTCTCCGATAGGAAAATAGGTCAGAAAATAATAGCTAAGATTGCCAGATGGGTTTACATAAAACTTAAAAGCTTCGGAACACCAAAGAAAACATCATTAGCAGAATGAAGAGATATCCTACAGAATAGGAGAAAAAGATCTTCGCCAGCTATTTATTGAATAAATAATTAATATCCATGGTCTATAAAGAACTAAAAGTATAATGTTGTTTTCTAATAAGAATTGCTTTAATGCATATACTCCCAAAATCCATGGTGATGAAGAAAACAGTACATGAATTTGATTTTTAAAGCTTCAGAAGTTCTATATACAAAGGCACTATTAAAATATAATTGGACTGAGAGAAAATATTAGCAATATATTCAACAAAGAAGAGATTGACATTCAAGTTACAGAAAGAACTGACCTGATAAAAACCAGATATTAGAGGATGCAAACATAAAAATAAAACATTTCATATAAAATAAACTCATAAGGGTAGCAAGATTGAGAAAAGACTTCAGCAAAACATAAATCATTTAAAACATGATGGTATTTTTTGACGTCCAAGGTTAGTAGAATTTCTAAAAGTTGATGTAATTTGAACTCTGCTGGGGAAAGGCCATTTCCATACACCTCTATGGGAGTGTCAATCAGTGTTAATTAGAAGACAGTTTGGCAATATCTATTAAGATTAAAATTGCATACGTCCTATTGCCAATGATTCCATTTCTAGATACACCCTTGACAATCCCATTTGTGAACAAGGAGAAACAAAGTGCAATATTAGCACACCATTGTTTGTAATTCTGAAAATAAATCTGGATGCCCACCTGAGGGTGATTCACTGTATAAAATTTGGCATAACCCTATTATAGAATTCTAAGCAATTGAAGTGAATGAATTAACTTTACTCAGCAAAAGCTAAATATCACAAAACATGAAGTATAGCAAGATATCTTTTATACAGAAATGCACACAAAATGTTAAATATTTGCTTGTGCTTATATGTGTGTATAAAATTATCTTGTAGGTACCTAGAAAGAACCAAGCTTGTCTTTTCAGTGAATATCCCATGAGAAGGAAGGGACAGGCATAGATTTGAGATGAAATCAGAGGAGGCTGTAGCTTTATCTGTAAATTTTTTAATTAAAAAGGAAGAATGCATTCTTTTATTATTTCAAAACTAATTTAAAGCAACTTTTATTTTCCTGGTCTATGTTAAAAACAATTCATTATATGAAGCAATAATGATGTGTACAGTAATATATATGCATTTGATTAGTACAAGTTAGGAAGCTTTGGTATGAATTTATTTACAGCAGGAAACTGGCTCATTTTGTTAGGAGGCATACATGTTTATGTAATGCGACTGTAATGAAAAATAAGGAAACATACTAATGTTATTTTAAAGGATGGGCTTTTTTGTTTTCTCCTTAAATCTCAGCTTCCAACGCAACAACCTATTTCTCTTTGGTTTTATTTCCAAAAGACCTCGTGGATTGACAAAGCAGCTGGCTATAGCTGGTTCTTTTGTTTTGACTAAAGTTTACCCTTTTTGACTATGTACTATTGAGAACAACTCCTCTAAAACTGAAAATGTAAAGCTGCTGGAATTGTGGAATCAGCCCTGCAGAAGGCTGGGGTGTCCTCCTTCGAGGGGGCATTTGTGAGCATGGTGCTCACACAATTCTAGAACAATAAGGCGCTGGCAGAAAGACGGTTTAGGTTTCACTAGATGATCTTAGTGTCCTTTCAGTTGGGAAATTCTCTTTAAAGCAATTCTTGAAGGGCAGTGCTAGGGGTGGGGAGAGCAATCAATCCTTGGGTGGAGGGAAGCAGTCCTTGAGGGGTCTGGAGGAGGAAGAGAGAAATCCTTAAAACTTTTTTTCTTTTTTTTTATTAATTAATTTATTTATTAATTTATTCATATTACATCTCAATTGTTAGCCCCATCCCTTGTATCCTCCCTTTCTTTCGTCCCTCCCGTTTCCCCCTCTACTCCCTTCTCCTATGTCTGTGACTGAGGGGGACCTCCTCCCCCTGTATATGCTCCTAGGGTATCAAGTCTCTTCTTGGTGACTTATTATCTTTCAGAAATTATCATAATGAGTGAGTTCACCCTTAAAACTTTTATATTGTTCCTCCGCTTCTCAAACGTCCAAATCTAACACAAAACCAAAGTTGGCTAATAATTTCCATAATTTATAGAACAACCAACTTCCTAAAGCTGTATCATGCTCAGCAGAATAATCCGCGTAACGTCCTCGGCCCTTGTCAGATGCGTTGTAGCTTATGATGTTTACAACGGTGACCGGAGCCCCTAAGGGAGAGAGGCCTGTGGTTTTTTTCACTGCTTTTGGAGAACTGTGATCAATTTTGAAGCAGTTAATCACAAGGGCCAAAAAGGTCTTTGAACTCTGAGAAAAGCAGCTAAATATTCCCATAAATTATCTTTGTCCAAAACCAGGGCGACAGTAGGTATGCAACATTGGTTTCTTATAAATTTGGTCTTGCATTTGTCACATGTCTTCTACCCCCTCACCAAGAAGTGGGTCCCGGCCCAGAGGGCCAATTAAAAAACTAATGAAATGGCAAAGACTATATAGTACACACTTTAAGGTGCTTGCTAAAATCGCGTGTGGCCATGTTTCTCAGAATGTGTTCCCATGGCAAAAGTAGAGACAAAACTACTTCCACCATAGTGCTAACGTGCTGCTTGCCGTTTTTAACGCCGGCTCGCTTCTAAGCTCAGCTCAGGACACAACGGTTGTCATGCAGAAGTACATGCTAGAGTTTTCTTTCATTAGTGCAGGCTTCAGTGAGATTTGCAAAAAAAAATAAATAAATAAAAATAAAAAAAAATAAAAAAAAACCATATCTACTATTCTCTCTAGCTTTTAGAAAATGCTATTTGTTTATTTATTTTTATTTTTTGGTTTCTCGAGGCAGAGCGTAGCCTTGGCTGCCTGAGACTCACTTCATAAACCAGACAGTGATCTGCTGGCCTCTACCTCCCTGAGTGCTGGGAGTAAAGACATGTGCTACTATGCCCTGCTAAAAAATGCCTATTTTTTTTTTAAATAAAAGTAAACTGTGCTAACGTGTAATACATTTGCTCATGAGAGATACTGTGTTGTTATGGAAATCAGGCCGGTATTGAACTCCAGATCCTCTTAAGTGCTAGAATTACAGGTGGACACTGGGAAATTTTTGAGCAGGTAAAATTAACTAAGCCTTAAAATTATTCCTAATCTATTAAATCAAAAATACAAGTGATGCATATCTTGACTCATAGCTTCAAATATACAGAAAACATAGTGTGGGCTGTTTTGGGTGAATGTTTATTAGATAGAAATGTAACCTCAACTAATTGTCAAGAGTCAAGTAGCCTATGACTATGTGATTAGGTGGTTTCCTACGGGGACTCTTCAAAGATAACAAAGCAACAACAGACCAATCAGGAATGCCTCTGCCTCTTCATTTTGTCATACTTAGACCCCAGTTCTTATTCCCTTTCCTAATTAACAACATGTTTCTTATTCAAATTATTTAAAAATTTGTTATGCCTCAATTTTTCCCCTTAACAGCAGAAATGTGCACAAAACAAAAATAACTTGATCAGTCAATCAGTAAAGGAGAAGCCTATAGAAGCAATGTTTAGAGGTCCTTTAGTTTGGTACTGAAGGATTTATACTCTTTGACAACTCACCTTACTTAGATCTGGAGTGAATAGCAAACAAGCTTTTCTATGATTTATGATAAGGTAGGCCTATATCATGTGTGTCATATGTTCTTAGAAATACATTAGTAGACTGCAGGGGGAAGTTGGGGATTCGGGATTGAATTTAGATTGCCCATATCTTCCCAATGATTGAGTGAACCCAGCTTTGGTTTTGGGGAGACTGGTATGATGGAAACTCAGTATGAAGTCCAAAGTGAGACCGCAGCTACTTTCATGTGACCCGCGGTGACTGTATGTCATCTTTCTAACCTGGGCCCATACGGAGTCATTTCTAAACTTTATTAAATGGTTCATTTAAGTTAATTCATTTAACAAATTACATTAATTCATTAATTTTATTTATTCTTAAAGAAAAATCATTGATATGGGCATACATTCATTTGTTCAACCCACAAATCTAGCTGATCATCTTAGATAACTTACTTTCATTCCATTACTGTATACCATATAATCTCAAATCTTAAAAAAAATATGTTCAACATCCCATCTCGCTCCTATTCCATGTAACCTCTGTAATTTTTCATTCATATTTTTGTGGCAGTCTGTGAGTTATCTTCACAAATCTTCTCTTGTCCTCTTGCGGTATTTTTTTCAAAGTGAAAATGTGATCATGTGACATTAAAGGTTCATTGGACAATTGTTCATTGTTCATAACAGCTTAAGTTCTTAGTAAGGCTTAGCTGTAAAGCTCTTTGTGATCCCGTCCTGGCCCAGCGCTCTGACATCTCTTCTTGTGCTGCGACATAATTTATGTGTTAAACTGGGTTATTTTCATGTTCCTTTCATGTCCTTTCATGAACTTTCTTACTTTGGGAAGTTATCCGCACTTTACAACTCTAAGAAGTTCTTAAAAGTTGTGGGACTTGTAAGCCGGGACTGGCCATTTCTAGAGACCTGCTATAAATGTTATTCTTGAGGTTTTTAAAATCCCATTTTTCACTTTAATCGGGACTAGCCTTGCTTACCTCACAGCAAACTCAGCTCCTTAGCATAGCTATTATAGTGCTCACCACTGTAGTATCATATTTTTGTACTCGGGATGTACATTAACTCTGAAAGAACAGAGACAGTGTCTTTCTCATATTTGTAACTTTAATACCAAAGATGATGCCTTCCAATTAAGTTGTTATTAACTTCTTCCCAATGAATAGATGAGTGAATACATAACCCTAATGTCACATTGACAACACCCACATTATCTGGATCATCTGGATTCTGTCATCAAAGTAATCAGAGAGGGATTGCTGATCAGCCTAGCCCACATTCTTAGGTTTCTATTCGAAGGAGACTGTAGAAATGAATACTTGGTCACACATGGGTGGAGCTCAACCACATGTTCTTTCAGGCTTGGCTAGCTAAGTGTGACAAAACTTGTCAGGAATGTATTAATAAGGATGAAGCAAGGACTTAGAAGGAAACTAACAGTAAAGCTGTTGGAAATCAAGGTTATTGATTATTATCCTAATCTCGAAATATTCAAATCTAGAATATGTGTGCATAACCCTCGTTCAGCCTCTGAAATTACATCAATTAGAAATAATTTCAGGTTGTCATACATTCTTAAATGCCACTTAGAATAAATTGGTTTGAATAAGATATGATTTTGTTTATTGGTTGATTGGTTCTTAACATATCCATGTACCTCAGCAATACAGCAGACATCAGAGCTGACAAAAAAATCTCATATTGAGAATTTGAGGAAGATGGGTTGAACTATTGTCTTATTAAAGTTCTATTGAAAAAAAAAGGAAAGAATGATACTGATAAATGAAGTATGAAGAACATTTTTAACATGTGAGATGTAAAACTCTATCAGGTGTCTGTCTGTCTGTCTGTTTCTGTCTGTCTGTCTGTCTGTCTGTCTGTCTGTCTGTATCTACTACTCACTTTCTTACTTATTATATACGTGTTCTAAAACAGGAAGTGTAAACAGCTGCTTAGTGGAAAGAAAGTAAGAAAAACCAAATTAATACATGCTCTCTGCATGGTATGCTCTATGTTAAGAAGTGTGATGATGTAGAAAACATCTGGGCTGTTGAGTGGCTAGCATGTGACTTTAGGTTTCTGTTTTGTGCTTATGTGGGTTAAATTTCAATTTTTATGACTGTCAGTTTTGTCTAGAGCATCTACACAATATTTGACATGTAAGGTTGCTTTAGAAAAAGTGCCTGAATTAGTGAATAGCATTGAAATTATATTGTTTTTTTTTTCTTTCATCCATAGTGGAATAAATAACACAAAATTGAAAGTTTTGCCTCAGTCTGGGGAGTTGTTTGTCCTACCCCTTATATCTATGTTCTTATGAAGGTGTGGCAGTCAGACATTCTTTAAAGATTTTATCCTATGAAGAATCAGTGAAAGCGGAAACATATTGAAGAGGTTTGGAAACAGAAGGCAATCCCCTATTCACCCTCACCCTGATATCTAATTTGTGGAGATAATGACACAAGTTTTTGTCTACATATACTATAGAAGAATAAAAAAGAGACAATTTCATATAGCTAAATAAGTTTTAGAGAGCAGACACCCTTTTCCTTGTAAATTCCATATGTGTAGCCTTCTTATTTTGTCAAAGTTAATTATGCAGAAAGTTGCTTTCTCATTGATTAATTCCCAGTCTAATTCAGCATGTTTCTCTTTGTTTTCATTTTTGTTTTCCTCTCTCTTCACATTTCCTTCACAGATGACATGATCACCGTTGGCTACATTAACGTACTCAACATAGACTGCAGCTCTTAGACACAAGAACTAAACTTAATCTAAGTTGTCTGTATAAAGATGGTGTTAAGTGAAAAAAAAAATCCCTTATCTAAGGTCATGTCAGGAAGAAGATTCTTAATGTTTTGGTTCCATGAGTTTGGCCACTCAGGATTGTTGTTTGGTGTTCTTCTTCGAGTCTCAGAAAGGCTGGAAAGAATATCTTGACAGCATTGAGTATTTGTTGGCACAGACATATTTTAGCTATAGTTTGATACATGCAGGTGTTGGTAGAAGGTGGATTCTGTGACTCCATATTCCCGTGACTCACCGGTCTTCCCTGCAGAATAACAACACATATGAACTCAACTGTGTACGGTAATTACACGCAGGCACCCAACTTTCTAACCTTTTATCTTCCAGACAGTACCTGCTGCCTCACTTCTAGCTTCCCTTTTATTTTAGAAGTGAGATGTATAGCTCTCTTTAAGATATTGCTACTGCGTGTGTGTGTGTGTGTGTGTGTGTGTGTGTGTGTGTGTGTGTGTGTTTATGAGACAAGGTGTCATTATGTATCCCTGGCTATCCTGGAATTTTATGCAAACCAGTTTTACCTTGAACCATTCAAGATCCATCTGCCTCTGGTCCTCAGTGACTGGGGCTAAAGGTGTGTGTGTGTGTGTGTGTGTATGTGTGTGCGTGTGTGTGTGTGTGTGTGTGTTGACGTGTCTATCGGTGTCATCCTTGTTCAGATCTTGTTTGAGCTGTCATGTTGGTGAGACTTTATGTGTATAACTTTTGACAATCCTAAGAAACACAATCTCACAGAAGAATCGCCTGCTCCTTTGACTCCTGGAAATCTCTCCACCCTCCCTTCCACAATAATCCCTGAGCCTTGGGTTCTTCAGTGCCTTGTAGGTATATGCACTGGGACTGGGCTCCATAGTTCTGCAATTTGATTGGTTGTAGTTTTCTGTATGGTCTCCATCTGTTGTAAAGAAAAGTTTCCTAGATGAGGGATGTGTGGGCAAAGCCTATAAGGCCTCAACCCTACACAAAGAATAACAAGAAACTAAGGAATCTGAGATCTGGATAATAGTTTTACCTAGGGAAGAGCACACCAATTAGTTATCCAATAAAATGGTCAGCCCTGGAAGCAATTGTATACAGACATTATATGGCTTGAGTGGGATTTTATATGTGTATATATATACATATATATATATATATGTATATATATACACATATATATGCATATATATAACACTATAATATAAATAACAGTATAGTAATTAAATATTAATATATTTATTATATATGTATAGTACATATATACACATACATACACACATATTTACAATGTAACAACAATTAATGAAAAAAGAGGCAATGATTTGAAAGAGAGCATAAAGAGAGTATAGAGACAGGTATAGGAAAGGGTTTGGAGGAAAGAAGGGGAAGGCAGAAATGATATAATCTAAAAAATAAGTGTTCTTCAAGAAAACATAAGTAAATAAAGTGAAAAAAAGGCTGTGTGTCACCACACCCAACTTATTTATTTTTGAGGCAAGGGTGCACTACTTAGCTCAGATTGGCCTTGAACGTGTGATCTACTGATGCAACCTCAAAACTTCTTATTTTAAAGTACTTTTGTTCTAATTTATAAGAAAAGATTGTTCTCAATTTGATTAAAGGACATTATCAAAGGTCTTTTTTTTAAAAAAAATTAAAACACATTATCAAGGGTCTTAGTTATCTGGAATATATTAAAAATTATAAAGTATTTTTAAACATCAAGTTGTGGTGAAAGGCTTATGGGAGTCACCCATTATATGACCTATGTATTCACTTCATGCATCGTCACAAAAGGCAAATAAATATTGATTTATGAACCCAAATGAGTTTTAGACACTCTTAGATGTTTACTTACAGACCTAAAAACATGCTTTGGCTTGAGAATCAGAAAACTATACCCTGGTTGCAGCAGCATTTTGGAGTCGTTGTATGGTGTGGGAAACTCAGTCTCTTTGAGTTTTAGTCACTTAACCTACAATAGAAATTCCTTATTTGAATTTCTGTTTTAAAAATAACTTGTATTACACGTGTTTTTTGACATGTACGTAGTGCATTCTGGTTAGTGTCACCCTGACCCTGTCTGAACACCCCCACTTCCTTTCACCACACGCCCATTTCTACAAGTCCCCTTTTCCAGGTGATGGCTTTCATTTTGTCTTGTCGCTTGCTGATTTTAACCAGAGCCGTGTATATGATGATGGGTTTGGAGCTATGTATTGGAGTCTGGTGGATACTAACTGAAGGCATGTCTGCTCCTCTCTAAGAATCCATCAGTAGCCAATAGTTATGGATGAAGTCATAGTTCCACAGGGAGGAGTAAGGCCCTATTGACCACCCTCCACACATCTGTGACTGCCTATGGACGGACCGAGTTTTATGCAGGCCTATTGTAGGAGGATACAACTGCTGTGAGCTCATGATTGTATGGGCTGTGTCATGCCCAGAAGATAGCATTTCACAGTCTTTCCTTGTCTCTGGCTCTTACATTAATTTCTCCTCTTCTAATACTTCCTGAGCTTTGGAAGCTTCCTTTAAGCAATGTCTGCCCAGCTCACCTGTTTATTGACTATACATTTTTCTTTTAGGGGGAATAAGTATCTTTAGTTCTTTTTATATTTTAGTGATTAATCTGGCTCAATGGACAACTAACAAATAGTTATCTTCTGTTTTGAAGGCTGCCTTTTTTTTCTTCTGATAATTTCTTCCTTTTATATGTAGTTTTTGTTTTTGTTTTTTTTTAGTTTGATGCAGTCCTTTTTGTCAATTCTTATTGTTAACATTTTGAGCAAATGGAGTTCTGTTCAGAAGGTCATTTCCTGTACTTCTATCTTAAAGTGGTTCCTGTATGTTTTTCCGTCTAATAGTTTCCAAATTTCAGGTTCTCATTAAGATTTTTGATCCCAAGTTCACCTCCCACCCTTGTGACCTTGCCACCAAAAAGTAGAATACAAAAAAAAAAAAAAAAAAAAAAAAAAAGAAAGAAAGAAAAGAAAAGAAAAGAAAAGAAAGAAAGAATGAAAGAAAGAAAGTTCAATTTGTGTTGCCCATATATTCACCAGAGCACGGTCAAACTCTCAGTGCCCAGCCCCTTAAAAGACACCGAGTCCATCCCTACCTGGAACTCTGTCAGACTGTGAAGAGCTACACTTCAGCATCCTTATCACAATATTTTTAGCTTTTGGATTTTTTAGCGGGCAGTATTATCCATGTCAGAGTCAGCTCCCATTTCACTTACAGGGTATCTATATGAGGACCGAGCTGCCCATTGGTTAAACAAGGGTCCTAGACCAGTCCATATGTTATGCCCAAATTTTGAGAGACCCCAACAGACCACCAAAGAGCTGAGTCCAGATGCAATCACATAGAAGTCTTTATTGCAGGCTGGAGCCCGGGCCACACCTCCTATGCACTGACACAGCAGATACAGGGAAGTGGCCCAAGTCTCAATTGAGAGGGCTTTTTATAGGAAAGAAATGGATTTTACAGTATATGACTGGATGACATTTGGGCAGAAAAGCTGCAAGCAGGGAGTTATAAGCCTTGGCATTTCGTGGTTGGGTAATAGGTGTAGCGGCAAGTTGACCTATAGAAAAGATTGGCTGAAGCAGTCATGGGGGTGTTAGGAACTTTGGCCTGGCTTCTCCTAATCGGTTGTTGCTATGTGCCAGACCACCTGCTGCTCAGCATGACCATCAGAGAATATATTTGGACTTTCCCAAGATGAGCTGATTGTGTTGCTAGGGGAATTTTTCTGTTTAGGTTACTTTGTATTTTTTTTTCCTGGAATTAATTGTAAGTCACAGAGTTTATAGTGGGTGATATTGATGATTACCTTTAGTGCATAGAGTAACCTCCAGGAAACACTAGTCAGTGGAAGTGATATTTCTCATTAGGCAACAGCTCAATTTTTCCATGTTCCCACAACTCTTCCCTTGCTGAGTGAGCTACATAATTGTTGTCTTCAGCAGTAGGGTCTTATCATCAGATAGTAGTGATCAACCAATAGCTTTGGCAACACCTGTGACATTTGGGGGGTTTCCATGGGCTTCTTTGACCAATGACTCCACAATATGTAAACTATTCCCAGAACCAGAGGTTTTGGTGGCTTATGATGTCTAGCTGGAGCACTGTCTCCTTCATTACTTGGTGACTTCTTTTAGGTGACTTTCATATATGTATGCATTTAGATAGCATCCACACTTAAGTAAAACCTACAATATATGTTTTCTAGGGTCCGGATACCATCAGGATAATTTTTTTCCTAGCTACATCCATTTATCTGCAATTTTCACTTTTTAACAGCTGAATAATATTTTCTTGTGTACATGTGAGCATTTTCATCCCCCATTCATCAGTTGATGGACATCTAGGTGATTTCTAATTTCTGTCAATTATGAGTAGATCAGCAGTAAACAAGGAGAGCAAGGACCTCTGTGGTAAGATCTCACATCTTCAAGTGTACTCCCAACAGCTGTATGGCTGCATCTTGAGGTAGAGCGATTCCCAGCATCCTTGAGAAGCATCACACTGATTTCTATAGTGGCAGCACCAGTTTGCACTCCCACCAGCAATGAATAGATATTTATGTATCTGTGTCTGTGTGTTGATATATGCTTATGAATACAGGTGTCCCCAGAGGCTATGAAGGCATCAGATCACCCATAGCTGGAATTACAGGGTTGTGAGCCACCCAGTATGGGTGCTGGGAACTGAACTTTGATCCTTTAGAAAATCCATGAACCTTTTAATTGCTGAGCCATCTCTCTAGATCCATTCTGTCTCTTGAGTAACCACTCTGGCTACAATTTCTGCTAGTGTTGAATAACACTGATGTGGACATCCTTGTGTTGGTCTGGATCTTAGATATTTTTCTTTATCATTTGATGTTCATTGTAGGTCTGTTAAATATAGTATTTACATGTTGATTTATAATGATTCCAAAGGTAATTTATTTAGGGGATTTTTATCACAAAGGGATTTTGAATTTATTGAGTGTTTTTCTTTTCTTCATCCATTGAGATGATTGAATAGTTTTGATCTCTCACTGAATTTGTGCATTATGCTATACTTTTGATGGCATGAGTTTTAGTTTATTATTGAGGTAAATCTCTATGAACATTGTGAAATATTTCAGTAGGTAGGATTGTCTACATCCATCGAGGCAAAGATTCATAGGGCTCTCACTCTTACACTACAAAGGCCACAACCTACATGTGACAGCAGAGTACCCATCTCCTGCGTGGCAGATGCAGAATCTGTTTCTTACTATGTTCCACTCTGTCCTCCCATGGCCACTCACCTCAGAGTATGTCTAAACCTGCTGATTTGGTTTCTCCTTGCAGAAGAGGTAATGACATGGCATCTCTGTTCTGCCATTTTGAAATCTCAGGGTTAGTGGTTTTATATATTCACCCATGAGTTTATATTTAGTTTGAATTCCACAAGGAAGGCCAAGAAAACCATTTGAATTGGGAGCAGAGAGGAGTAGAACATAAAGTTTTACTTAGGAAATTATTGTTCTTTTACTAAATATGCTCTGTTTGGTCTTTTCTATGAAGCTGCAAACCTGGGAGAAAAATTTAAAGGTCTTAACTAGTTTTGACATTCCAGAAATTAACATTGGTATAATAGTAGTAGTAAACCTCCTGCTGAAGTTAATATTTTATATTTATTTTTCCACCTTTTCTTACTATTCATAAAAATTCATGAATTTCTCCTTCCAGTCAAATCTATTTATTGATTTTATCTCATATGAAATGTAGGGGTCTCAGGGCTACCGCTGGTATGGATATTTCTGTTCGTGTATTTGATATAGAAAGTCTATAGCACATAGATCATACTTCCAGAGTTTGAATTATATTAGGAAATGGCCACATGGAACTATACATTGATAAAGATTAATTAAAGTATTGCCAGTCAGTTCAGTAAAAAGTCTTTCTGTAAATGATCTGGAAAGTAGTTGAAGGGAGGAAAGGACTGTATATGGTTGGTTTTCCCCTTTCTTTTGACTCGGTATTGTTAGCATCTGAGAACTTCACTGCTACTAGTTGCCCAGAGGTGTAAGAAAAATATGCATCTGGCCCCTTAGAAGGGAGTTATATTTGTAGAGATAAAAAAGAAAGCAATCTATTTAGATGAAAAGTTTATTGTCAATTATAATCCAATACAATTTTCTGATTTTTCTAAGGAATCATGACAATAAATTTATGAGTAATACAGAGTTCCAGTGGTGACACAAAAGATGAAAATATTTCTGAATATCAACCCAGGAAACAATCACATTCTTTGTACAGGATATGGAATGTATTGTGATTTGTAAACTATGCCCGTTACTTCTTGGATAAATTTTTACTCATAAATTGAAACTCTGTGAAAAACCAAAATGCTTGTCCCAGTTTTAAATGTATATTTTAACCCATAAAAGCCAAAATCATATACATTTTAACTATGTATTTCTGAATATAGCCCCAATACTTTTACTTCTTTCATTTACTTTCTTCAATCCAAGAAGCTCAGTCTCTATGGTGTCCTACAGAAAGATTTGCACCAACCACCATTAAAATACTAATACAGTTAAAATGAAAGATTATACCACCTACTGCCCAAATAAGGAATAATGTTACATGTTTTATTGTCTTGTGAAGCATCCACTTACTTCTTTGGTCTTGTTCTTATCTAGGTTTATCATACTCAGTACTGGCTTCTCATTCAAAGTAATGACATCTTTGTTCTGGAACATATATGTAGTGGAGTGTTACTATCTGGTTACTAAGTAGTCAGAACGTGACCTTATTTCCCCCTTTTCATGGAAACCTTGGGCTCTTGTCTTCTTATCATCTACAAATTGATTATATCTTTTTATAATCCATAATGGGATAGATCCTGACTCCTGGCCTTGTCCTTACTCACCCAATATATTTCCACTTGGTAAATATTTGCACTCTTGATTTCCCATAGAATATAGGCTGTGAAGAGAGTTATTGGGAAAAAAAGATCCTTGATTTCTATTTCTCTTGTCACTTGAAAACTGGTAAAAATCATTGATTGCTTATGGTTTTATACTTGGCTATCATTACTGTTGGACCAAGATTGGTTTCCAAATGAACTGGATTCTGAATGTTCCTGAAATGATATGTATTGACTATGGTCAAAATGAGACTGGTCAATTGGCTAGCTTTGAGTAGATTATTGTTTCCTATGATAATGTATCCATATTTAACATTACCAACATTTGAAAGGTCAGGTGAGACTAAATGATGGCTATGGCTAGACCGAGCTTTTCTAGGTTTATTTGATTATAATAGATTGTAGTTTTCAAATGAATGAGTAGGACCAGAGTCTGACTCTCTTTATATTAGAATTAGTCCACTGATGCCTTTGTTTACATTCGAACTCCATAGTCAGATAGAGAAAACTCGCCCTGTTAAAAGAGTTGTGTATTTGAGGCACTAAGAACAGAATTGAAAGGACTAGAAATGCGACTGTTGTTTCCCCTGACTTCAGAGGGTCCAAATCCTGACTGTCCATAGTCATAGTCTTTCCTGCCATAGCTGCCATGTCTCAAGGGTTGGCTAGAACCATATGGGTTCCCATGAATGGGTGATATAAATCTCTTTTTTCCAGATAGGCCAGGTAATATACGTGAATTTCTAATACTGTCTCTTGAGTGCCAATGGTAACTATGTGATGATCTCTCACTTCTAGGTCTTCTTTGAATGGAATCACCATTTTGAGAACCAAAATGATTAGAAGGAGGGAAGGAGTATCTCTGTGAGACAACTGAGTGAGGCTTACCTTCTCTAGACTCAGGGTGAACTGGGGACCTTTGCGGAGATCTCCCTGAGCCTGAAAAAGAGGGCTGATGGTGGCCAGACTGAGGCTGGTGACTGCTGTCTTGGGACTGCCTTTGAGGTCCACCATGTCTTCCCTGACCTGACTCTCTGTGCTGAGAACCACCATGACTATAAAGGGATCCTGAGCCTCTCTGTGAGCTGAAGGAGTCTTCGTCACTCTCGCTGGACTCAGGGTGGACTGGGGACCTCTGGGGAGATCTCCCTGGGCTGGAAAAAGAGGGCTGTTGACGGCCAGACTGAGGCTGTTGACTGCTGCCCTGAGGCTGCCTTTGAGCACTCCCTTGACGTCCCTGGACTGAGTCTCTTTGCTGAGGTCCACCATGACCCTGGGAGGAAGCTGGTTGTCTCTGGGAGACTACAGGGTGTTCTTCCCCCT
>OU015751.1:123006173-123047278 GCA_907169655.1 Acomys percivali | reverse complement strand
TGAGGCTGTCGACTGCTGTCTTGGGACTGCCTTTGAGGTCCACCATGCCTTCCGTGAACTGACTCTGTGTTCTCAGAACCTTCCTGTGATGAATTTGAGTGTTTTTCCGACCGTTTAGAATTTTTCTTACCCTCACTCGATCTAGGCTGAGATGTGGCCCTTTCATTAGGTTTTTCATGGCTTGGGTTCGAAGCCCCTTTTGTGTGATGTGAAACAGATTTTTGATATTCAGATCTTGATGAGTGACCAGATCCCGTCCCGTGCTTCCCTTTACCTGAAGCCTGACCAGAACTACCCTCATGCCCCCCACTGCTAGGTGATTCCTCTGAACTAGATCCAGACTCATTTTTCCCAAAACGAGATGAGTGGCTCGAGCCCCGTTTGTGGTGCTCTGAGTTAGATGGCTGACTAGATCCAGATTCTTGCTGGCCTGAACCAGGTGACCGACCTGAACGTGACCCAGGATGCCCCCGACCACTGGACCTTTCCAAGTCAGACCCATGTTGGGCACAACCCGAGGACTGACCTGATGTAGTACCATGGTGCTCACAGCATGCCTGAGCTGATCCGTGTCCAGCTTGTTTACAGGCTGAGGACTGAGATGAATGTCTTCCATGTTGTTTACAGCAGGATGAGTGCCCTGAAGCTGACCCATGCTGACCACATTTGGTAAACTCATTTGAGCTACATCTCTTTTGATGAGAGTTTGAAGAATGTCCACAGGAAGCCATTCCACGTTGACCACAACCAGAAGATTGAGTTGGTCCAGTCCCATGTTGTCCACAGCAGGGGGACTGAGTTGAACTCCTTTTCTCTTGTCTTCCACAGTTCTGTGGTTGACAACGTTGTTTCAACCCACACCCCCTCTCACCAGAAGACCGGCTACAGGATCTACGTTTAGGTTGACAACAGCTAGAGGCCTGGCCTTCTGGGACACATCCGTACCCTTGCCCTCTTGGTTGACAACTTGACTGGGTACAGCAAGGCTCATTTCTTTGCCTTCCAGATCTACTTGCTTGACAAGAACTTGAAGCATTTTGTGGTCTGCAGTATTCATTAGAGTTGCTGTAACCACACGCATGACTTTGCGTCTTACTGTTTCCTGAACTTGTAGAGCTAGGCCTGAGCTTTTGTTCCCCGCCCTTTCTTGACTGAGTAGAATTTGATTCATGTTTGTTTTTCTGCACTCCATGTGATGATCCACCATGGCTTTTCCTTCCCTGACTGTTTGACCTAGATCCTGATTCATATTCCCCCCCCAGATTCCCTAGAAGGGCTACCACTTGCCTTTTTTCTCTTTTCTCCCAGCTCTTCAGAACCTGAACCATGTTTCTCTTTGTTACTACTCCCAGAGTGACCAGGGCTAGACCCATGGGGTTTTTTCCTAGGTTCCTCTGAGCTGGACAAATCACCTTGCCTTTCCAAACTCCTAGAGTTGGACCTGCGTCTACGCTCTGCACTTCCCCGTGAGCCCCCAGAACTACGTCCGTGCTCCTCTCCCACACTCCCACGTGAACGCCTGAAGTCTGATTCCTGTCTCTGCGCCTCCTCTTCCTCTTCTGCTTCCCCCTCTTCCTCTCGGCGGTTATGCCTGTGCTTCTTTGACCCTGAAGCTTTACAGTACTGTTTCCCAAGGACCTTGTTGCATGCCAATGCCAGTTTGAACACCATCAGAAGGAACTCGGTGAAGTCCAGTCTTCGGTCATGGTCTCGATCCAGCATATGCATGATGACGTCAACTGTGTCCGGGTCATCTGGATTCTGTATACGAAAGGCACACCAGAGGGAGACATGGTCAGCCCAGCCAAAACTTCAGCTGAATATAACCTAGTATATTTGTGTGCCATGTATTACATGACTTTAATCACTTTAGGTTAATAGAGCCCTAGCCTATGTGAAGGAAGGGCAAATAGAAAATAAAGACCACTGCGATTTGCCAAGTAAGATGTAATAAGGAGCTAAACCAGAGAGTTAAGTGCTCAGGTTATGACATATGAAAAGCAGTGGAACAAATGAACTTCAGTAACTGGTATGGTTTAATTTCACATAAATTTAACCATACATATTAGTGTATCTGTCTCTGAATGTGTTAAATTAGTTAGTTAAATCTTTGCTAAGTAGTTGAAAATATCAGGGATATTTTGTTTTCAAATTTTACATCATCTTGGCCGGTTTGTTAATTCTATTTTGGATGACAGCCCTCTTCAGTATCACTCACCATTTGTTAGTATAATTAACTAATCAATCAGTTAATTAAATTCTTAGCACAAGTTTATTTATTTACATGGAATGGGAAGCTTGAGTGCATAATAAAATTGGAGTCTAGGTGGAAAAGCACAGAAAACTGTGGAAGAAACATCTGTCTTTTAAAAAAAAATACATGCTGACTTAATAGATGTATGATGCCCTAGCTCAAAAGACTCTTCCTGGGGTTTATCCCAGTCAGCTGGGGCTGTGCACTTTCTAGTTAAAGTTGGTCTTAGAACATATGCAAAGCCCCAGTGGACCTCAGACCTAACACGTACCTTCAGAATTGGCCGGAACTCCTTCTCCAGCAGTTCCTTCAGCTCATCCTTGCTCAGGGTGCCACATTCTCCATCTTGCTTGGTGTATTTGTAGAATATATCAATGACTGTGACAACACTTCTTAAGAGGTCTGTCATCTTTGTTTCTTTCACTTTTAAATTAATCGAGAGAGAGAGAGAGAGAGAGAGAGAGAGAGAGAGAGAGAGAGGAGAGAGAGAAGGAAACAGATATATAGAGAGAGACAAATAGAGACCTCATTTTCTTTCCTTTTAATTTACCGACAGGTCTAATTTTAATATAATGCAGTGGTTCTCAACCATCCTAATGCTGCAACCCTTTAATACAGTTCCTCATGTTGTGGTGCCCCTCCCCAATAAAATTATTTTCATTGCTACTTCATAAGTGTAATTTTGCTACTATTATGAATTGTAATGTAACTATCTTATATGCAACCTTTGTGAAAGAATTGTTGCCCCCCCCCCCGAAGGGTCAAGACCCACAGGTTGAGAACTACTGATAAAAAAACATTTAAAACCTCTTTTCTTTCTTCAACCTCAACATAGAAGTATGGATCAGGGGTTTTGTAAGATTAATCAACACAAAGGAAACTTTGTGCATGTTCCTGGCCCAGCTGAAATGATCTTAGGTCCCTGTATAATTTGTCTTGGATGACTGTATCCTTTATATAATATCCTTTGGGCGTACTTTGGTGTCTGCAGATTACTCTGGACTCCCAAAGTCCCCAGTACCCTCTTGACACCCAAGAGTCCAGTCTGGCTTGCCTCTTCCGTTCTCATGTCTATCCTTTTCTCTTCTAGTACATCCGTCTCCTTATCCCTTTTCTTCCATTTCATTTCTTCCCTGGCATGAGTGTGATACATGTATGTGTTTCTGTGTTTGTGTGTATGTGTGTGTATGCGTGTGTGTGCACATGTGTGTTTTAGAACTGATGCACATATGTAGGCATGTGTGTGGAAACCAGAGGTCAGCATTTGGTATCTTCCTCAATCATCCTCCACATTGTTTTTGTATCTTTCCTTTATGTGTGATTGAATTATGTATGTGTACATAAATGTATACATATGTGAGGGGGGAGGTGTTTGCATTTGCGTTTGTGCATATGTACAGGCACGTGTGTTACCACGGCGCATGTGTGCAGATCAGAGGACAAGCTCAGGTTTTGCTCATCATCTTCACATTGTTTGAGTCATGGTTTCCTTTTTGTGTATTGATCATCACTTGTTGCCAAACTAGCTGCAGGAACATTGGGGTATCGGATGTGCATTCACCTTGCCCAGCTTTATGTCCGTTCTAGGCATTTGAACTTAGGCCCTCACATTTGTCACATTAGTCCTTTAGACACTGAGCCGTTTTGTAAGCACTCCACCTTCTATTTTGAGACAAGGTCCCTCAGTGAACCTGGCGCTCATTGATTTGGCTAAATTGGATAGCAGATGAACGCTAGAGAACCACTTGTGTCTGTCCCTACAACAGCACCAAAGGTTACAGACACATGACCACACCCAGCTTTTACGGTGGTGCTGGGGATCTGAACTCAGGCCCTTGTGCTTGTGTGGCAGGCACTTTGCCTATTATTTTGTCCTGTTATTTTTGAGACAGGACCTCATATAGCTCACACATGCCTCAAAAAAGTTACTTTGTAGCCGAGTTTGACCACTAACCCCTGGTCTCTCTTGCTTCTACCTCCCAAGTGGCAGAATTACATGCATGCTCCACCATTCCCGGCTAGGGCAAACGTGACAGATACCTTAACATCTAAATCCTTCCTGGTCATCAGACGGCAAACTATACCCAAAAGTCCTACAGAAAACTACCAGTGGGCAAAGTGTGTCAGTGATATCTTGGTATTGTAGAACCTAGAAACAGCCTTTATTGTGGGCCAGAAATTCTCACAGTCTTTAGCCCTCGACTAAACACCATTTAGTAATCCAGATAAGAATTTGAAAGTGAAGAATTAGGGCTTAAAGCTTTACAAACTAACAGCGAACAACAAAGAAACTAAATCATACTACCAGTTTTTTTTTTTAAAAATATGCCCAGAAAAGGTGACGTGTGAACAAAATAGACAGAGTATGAGATGGCCTAGAATAGTGGCTCTCAATCTTCCCAGCGCTGTGACCCTTTAACACAGTTCGTCATGTTGTGGTGACCCCAACCACAAAGTTATTTTCATTTATACTTCATCATTATAACTTTTGCTACTGTTGTGAACCGTAATGTACGTATCTGAGGGTGACCCCTGTGAAAGGGTTGTGACTCACAGACTGAGAGCCACCGGCCTAGACAAAGACAGACCTGTCCTGGATTTATTCTCGTCAATAAAGACATATTTATTTCTAAAGACTCAAGAATGAACTAAATTAGCCAAACGAAACAGCAAACCAAAAAATTAAAGAGACAACAACAAAGAGAAAAAGTAGCAGGAATGCGGGTACTTGGTATGTCTAAGCTTAGACTCATCTTAGGATATCTGACTCAAAAGTGCCAAATGCTATAGGCTTAAATTCCTCTCACCTGGTTCGCCAAGGGAACAGGTAGGATAAGGCCTGATGCAGCTTGCAGGGTGTCGATGGATTGGGACACTGACCCTTTTATAGCTTCTAGCTTGGGTGCCGTCTTCTGTGGGACTGGCTGATTCATTTCTAATCAAACGTAACTCCACCTCTCGCATGTTTATCTTCCTTCGTTACATTCTCATCTGTAAGATGATTGCAGAATTGGTGGCAGTGGCCCCGCCCCCCACATGGAAGGCATTGCTCTGGGATGCTCTCCCGGAGGGTCGTTCACAGTGGAAAGCAGAGAGTTTGTTGTAGAGGGTTTGTTCGTGCAGTTTGGTTTTCTTTGCCACCATGTTCAAAGCAGGCAGCAGACTTAAAAGATGCTTTGCAGGTGCACTTTAAATTGCAAATGAACCCAGGCCACTAAGCTTACCCAATCCTTGGCTTTTGCAATAATAGTTACAATTTATTGATAACTTGCTGAGTTCAGATAGTGTGTTGAGCATATCTCTCTCTTACCATGTTATCTGATAACATTTGCATGTATATGTTTCGTCCCACATTACAGATAAGGACATAGGTTTAAAAGTATTCAAAGCCATAGCTATATGATAGATGAACCAAGGTGTGAAGATATAACTATCTCATTGTACTGCTGATGCTGTAGCCACAATGTTAGCTTACCCTTATACACAGCCATTATGCAAAAAAAAAAAAAAAAAGCCTGAGACTTACAGCATATACATACCGTTTTAAGAAGCCAAATGTACTAAAATACAAATAATATAAGAGGGTAATGTATGGAATGCTACAAGCCATGAAAGGAAGAAGTATTCTCTGATCATGTGTAAGCTATTTGGTGGTGGTGGTGGGGTGTTGTATCTAAGTATAGCAGCTATAAGTAATGATTTCATAAGTGTTTAAGATGAATTTGGAGTGTGATTTTCTTCTGGTAACCTACTATTCACTATTGGTCTGGCATCTTAGGGCTTGGCCTTTTAGGAAAGTATTAGTCTCTTGGGAAAGTATATGAGCTTAACATATATCATGTTCTGAAGGATCGCAAAATAATCAGAAAGCTGCTTTAGGTGCGATGAATCAATTCTTCTGTACTCGTCACCAGGCACTAGTGGCAGCAGCTGTCAGTAAGTGATTACTGTCTTCTGTTTTGACTACCTTTCTCCTTTATTTCTCAGATAAATTTGTGAGGTTGGTATCATGAAAGGAAAGTTTGAGGACCTTTTAAAATGTGGCTAAAGTCACAGCAGTTTTAAAAGAAAAAATGACATCCTACTGAATGCTAAAGCCTGGCCTGTGGTTGCAGATTCACCATGTCCAGTGTCAGTCATCTCCTGTCTGAGTACTGCTTTGGGGAGTGTTACCATCTAGACAGTCCCTAGAACTTGGCAACCATTTAGAATGAATATCTGTTCACAAACATGCTAATGGATTAGCCACTGAAAGACAACACTGCCCCATTGCCAGGGAAGTCAGTTCTAAACTAATACAGCCACAGAAAGTTAGACTTTCCCTACAGATATTATAGTTCTCAGTTGCTAACTCTTTGGGAAGATTTTGGGGCCTCACACTCATACTAAAGTAAACGTTTAAAGCCAGCCTTGCCCTGAATTCCAGCATTTACTTAGAACTTGTAAACTCCCCATGAAAGCCTTCACTTACCAGGAAACTGGGACAGGGGGGAGGACATCCTATTTGGACTCTAGATGAGAGAAGCATGGGAGAATAGCAAAGTAGAAGGATCCAGAGGGTCCTAGAAACCTACAAGAACATTATGATAGGCAGATTTGGGCCCAGGGGTCCCGCTCAAACTATGGCACCAGCTAAGGACAATACAGGCCGTAAACTTTAAACCCCTACCCAGATCTAGGCAATGGACAGGACATTCTTCACAGTTGAGTGGAGAGTGAGGCATGACTTTCACATGTACTCTGGTGCCTCATATTTGACCATGTCCCTGGAGGGGGAGACCTGGTGGCACTCAGAGGAAGGATAGCAGGCTACCAAGAAGAGACTTGATACCCTATGAGCATATACAGGGGGAGGAAGTTCCCCTCAGTCACAGTCATAGGGGAGGGGAGTAAGGGGAAAATGTGAGGGAGGGAGGAATGGGAGGATACAAGGGATGGGATAACCATTGAGATGTAACAAGAATAAATTAATACAAAAAAAAACTAAAAAAAAAAGAACTTGTAAACTCTACCATAGCCTGCTGACTCTTAGAACATCACCAATTCAGTTTCTTTTGTATTCTTTGCATTCAGTCTTTCTTGTTCTTCCTCCTCCTCCTCCTCCTCCTCCTTCTCTTCCTCCTTCTCCTCCTCTTCTTCTTCACTTGTGTAGCATAGTGATAAAATTATAGTCTTCACAGTCAGAATGACTTAAGTCTGACTCTACCTCTTACCAGCTGCATTTTGTGAGTAACCAAAACTTCCTGCGGCTTCTGCTCCTCAACTTAAAGGATCAGCATGAGAGCTTTTGCCTCGCTGACAGAGATCTATGTGGCCTATAATAATGGCCCAGTGAGCTATACAAGCTCATTTAGGGTAAGTGTTCCATGCCATCTGAAATGTTTTATACATAAGAATTGACTTTTTAAAAAATGAGGTAGGAGCCAATCATAGGACTTGAAAAGGCAAAATTACTACTTCTTTGTCAGAAGCACTGTCCAGAAGGCTATTTCTGACTTTTAAACATAGAACATATCTATTGAGATGTATTTCATATCCCACAAAAGTTGGATTTTAGGAATATACAATTTAGTGGGTCACACTTATGCTGGGTTGTGAAATAAGTAATGGCTCCTATGGTGTCAGTAGCCTTAGGGACGTCCCCATGAATGTCTTATTGCTTCAGTTTCCCTCTTTGATAACCACAAAATGTTATTATTGTCAGGGTACAAGTGGACACATCAGGCCATTAGAGCAGCAATCCAGAACAAGTATTATCCATAACTAAGAGGGTCCTAAGTGCCTTCTGAAAAAGAACAAACATTTCTGGTATTTTACGATGTAAAGATTACCATGATACCATTTGCAGAGATTTTTGCTTACCTAACTTCAAAACAGTTACAGTCCGAGTAGGCAGAGACCTTGGACCCCGAACAAGGGCATCTCAGATGTGCTGGGGCTGTACCCGGGGCTCCTCACTTCCCCTTTTCTCATTACTCTCCGCTTATCCACCCACATCCACCCTGTTTTGGGTTGTCAGGGGCTACTTGGTGAAGCTCATGTGCTATTGGCCACTGCATGCACACCTTATACCACTAAAGCAAACTCCAACCGCGTGTATGAAAATCACAGCTTTAGTTCTTCTCGCTGAATGGAGTATACGTCCCCTCCCCCAAAAACACTATCCGTGGGGCAGACTTATCAAAATTAAAGCCGTCGGCTTTGCTTTCTGTCGTGTTCAAATTAAGATCATGCCTTAGGGCCCAACGTGGGCAGGACTTAGTTATAAGACCCAAACATTTCCACTCACTGATTCTTAGGGGACCCAGTTCCAGTCATGCTGAGAGAACTCCACTGAGAGCTGCACCTGAGACTTCCTCTAGGACCATTCGCAGGGGTTAACTGTCTCTTTCTGGGAGCAGTTTAACAATATGTTCTTGGAGTTTAGAATGATAGACTAGGGAGGAAAGCATTGACTTTCACATCAGGGCACAGATCACTTTTGTATTAGGTTTCAGCGTATTCTACCAGCAAAACGTGGAAACCTTTCTACATTTGAGTGCGGTTGCCCGCTTCGGAAGTGGGAATGCTCACACAACTCTAGGAATAACTTGGTGTAACACTCAGGTAATGCTTAGCCCGTAGCAAGGATTCAGTCTATTTTCTTTTCTTCTTCCTGCCAAGTTTAATCTAACTTAGAACTGAGTACAGCTGATGGTTCATAGAAATGATTTTTAACTTTATCCTCTTCTTATGGTCTCTCTAGGTAAAAATCAGATGCCAGGATTTTGAACTTGGCTTTCAATGGTGCTGAAAGGTTCACAAGGAAAATGGGAACTGCAACCTATGCTATCCAAGACTGCCTTTCGCTTCCAGAACCCATCTTAAGTGTTCCACATAATTATAGACCCCTGGGGTTCCATGTGCCAGAGCAGTAGAATCTTGTGGCGAAGCCCACCAACAAACCCAGGCTTCTGCAATGCAGCAGCCCAATGCTTCCATAGCGTGCCCCACACGTCCTATCTGGAATCTTCAGGTGCTTACTGAAGTGGACTCAAGGCCGGATGTCAGAAGTTCAGATGACCCTTGGAGCCACAAAACCACCAGCCTGTGGCAACAGAATGGATACAAATTGCTTCGGGACACGTTTGGGAACTTTCTGAAGGTCAAACCTGACTGAAGGAGAAGGAATCAAATTAGTGTTAACAATCTAGACTTCATTGAGTGAGCTAGAAATTGAGCAAGTTGAATGGAATTGTTACTATTTAAGCCATTGATTTTGTTTGTTTGTTTGAACAGTCTAGAAACATTGCAACCAATGTGAAGTCATTGGAAGTTCTGTGCACTGAAACATTGGAGCATTCCAAATTTTGCATTTTTAAAGCTGTCACTTACTTGGTGGGTGGCATTGGCCTTGTATTCATGAATGTGATTTTGGAATCATTTGGAACCATTTGGTACTGGGTTTGTAAGTGAAAAAAAATCCAATTAATATTAATTACTACTGTTGGGTATCACAATGCTGTTTGTTCTCCATTTAAGAAATTAATTATGTTTTTGTGGCCTAGTATAAATAAAGTAATCCTCCCACATACTCATACCTTATCTCTGGCACTAATTAAGCTAAGCACTTAAATCTCTTCCAACTGCTCAGTTTAAGCGTACTCTAAGAAGTATGATAAAATGGGACACGTGCAGAGCTCATCTCCAATGTCTTGCTTTCTTCCTCAGTGAGAATCTTCTCCTTTAGGTGATTTGGAGTTTAGAAGATGGACACTAAACCTCTAATTTAGGAAGATAGTTGCACAACTCAGATAGAGTGATTGCTTTATGTAACTATGATGGGGTGAGTAACATCTCAGGGATTCCCTGTGCTCCCTAATCCAACTGCCCCGCCTTACATCCTCAGTTTTGTTCTAGACACTTGTAGCTCCAGAACCCCTGGCCTAGGGAGAATGATACTCAATTTGTAAGAGGTTAAAGAGGATGTTTAATTATTTCTGTGGTAGATATGGCTCGAAAGGGAGGGAACCACATGGAGAACGAGAGTGGCCTTTGCTTTAATAGAAACAGTTTTGAGCCTAGGTGCCCATCAGGGGCAGCCTTGTACCTGCTTCCCGAATCTGCTCCAACTAGAAACCTTGACTGCAGATAAAACATAGACCTCTTAAATTTGTGATGCCTGGGTCTGTCTGAAGAACCAGATTAAATCCCACTTGCAAAGTGATCAAGCCTATTGATTGAGTGCACAGATCTGATAGTGTTAGGAAGCCTGCCTTGCCCTCTTATTAGCTATGCTTGTAAATGTCTGACATTTTCTTCATTGTGTTGTCTTAAAGCTGAAAATATTAAAGTGTCTAAAACAAAAAGTAGTTAAGTATCATGCAAATTATAATTTTAACTAAAAAATTTAAAGTGCTATCTTGCTTTATATGTTTTGTGAAACTAATTGCGTTTTCTCTATTTTAGTGATAATATTGCTATCATGAAAAGTACTGTTACCAGTTTTGTTTTGAGCAATTAAAAAGCATAATGTCAGAGACTGCACTTGGGATTCATCTTAGGGCATCAATTATTATAAAACTCTGGCTTGTGATTGATCTGCTCCAAAATAGATTATACTTCCAGCTCAGTTGGCTGATAATCCCTTTATTAAAGATGACTATTATGCCTGTTATTTTGATGCCACTTGTAATGGTTATGACAATGATGAAAACTCTCCCCCTAAAAGGAGATGAAATCCTCAAACCAGAAGGATTTATTTTGTGGGTACCAGCTTGGAGCATAACCAAAGGCCACATCTTTCTCTTCTACTTGGATTCACTAGAGCAGGTATATACGAGGTAACTTATCCTGCTTCACTGGGGCAGGTATATACGGGGTAACTTATCCTGTTTCTCTGTTCTTACATCTGTTTGAACTCTACCCCTTGGAAGCTCCTTCATGGCTGGTTGTGTTCTTTGCCACCTAATCCTCTCCATGAAAGCCTAACCATCAAATCTTGAAAGCAAGGATTCTTCTTTGGCTTTCTAAATAGAAAAGTTGTGTATTTTCTCATAAAAAATTTGCCAGATACCCAGGATTCCCTAATGGGCTATAGGTTTCTGGACTTCTCTACTTCCTTCCCCCTGCTTTTCTACCCCATAGGATCCAGAGAGATGAGTGGTGTAGAGCCAATCAGATCAATCTAAGTGACAGGACCAAAGTCTATGTATGATTGTCTATTTTGCAACTTTTAAGCATTGTTCTATCTAAACATAAATTGGCTTATCAGGCTTCACTGCCATTTTCTCCTGATAGCTACTCAAAGTTGTCAGCTGGAGTTAATTTGAGGAGAAGCCCAACCCTTTTGGGTCTCAGAAGTGAGAGGCAAGTTGAGCCAGGTACCTACCGGCCAGGTTCAGAACCCGCCTCCTGCCGATCTAGTTCCCTCACTTAATTCTTCCACAGGTCAACATTCTGGAACTTGGGGTTAAGCATTTGTCAGGCAGGGTTCTGTATTTTCAGATGAGAGTTAAGGGAGGGCCCTTTGGATGGCTATATAGGTGGTGACATTCTGTTGCTCTTACACTGACAAATATAAATGTTTGTGATTCTGGTCTCTGTCCTTATGCATCCCATTTCAGTGACAGCCAATGGACGTCCCATATGCTTTGGCTATTACACCTCATAAATTGTCACTAAGAACAGATGTCCATTGTACCATTGGGAAGACAAGGAGAGGCCTTAAATGCATACCTATTGCTTACTTGGTAGACACAATAAGAAAGTTCATCTATAAAATTATATCTGAGACATAAAACGCTATCACACTTCAGAATAGAGCAAAGCGCTCTAGTGCTGTAGGCATCTGGTTTTGTTCTTCAAAGGCCAATAGTTTGCAAATGTTCTTGCTTCAAAACATGCCCCTCATGGTGAGAATCAACATCCTTAGCGTTTCTGCTGCTACTTCTTTGTACAGTTCCATCACTTGGTGCCGGTGCTTTTAGCGTTGGCCTTCTAACTGATTTATTTGTTTTCTGTTTCTACTATCTACAGTCACAACACAGTAAGTGTTCATAGTGGAACACATTAAAACAGGAGTGCGGATATGTCACTTCTCTGAAAGCACTGTTAGTGTCCCCTGTCATTTTCAAAGTAACCACAGGTCTGACAGGGCCTAAATGTCTCTGATTTTATCTCTTGCCATTTCTGTTAAATATTTGCTATAGCCACCTTGTGGCCCAGGGGCTTTCTCTTCTCAGTTTCCTGTCTCTGAAAGGTCATTTTTAGATATTGCTTTTTCTTCTCTTTCTGTCTGCCCATTTCTTGCCTACAGGATTTCTGGAAAGATGAAGTCAGGTGGTTTAGATTAACTTTTAACTTTTGACAACTAATATCCAAAAAGAATGGAAAAGTTCCACAACAGTTTTCACTTCTTGAGAAACAAGGAAGGTAAAAGGTAGTATGTACAATGATTGCCCAACCTTAGAGCCTGTTGTGATTTCCTGGCCCACAGGACAGGAGAGGAAGCCAGAAGAATTAGTATATCAATAGAATAGCACAGTTGTAAGTAACATACGAACTGACAGAAACTTAAAGAAGTAGTTATGATCAGAGATTTTAAAACTCTTAATTAATTAAAAAAAAAAACTAGTCAGGACATTGGTAAAAGCATAGAAGTCCTAAAGGACATTATCAACCATTTTGGTCTAATCAATATTTACAGAATAATTTATTCATCGGTATCAGAATGCAATTCTTTACAAATGAAGATTGAAAAGTTTTTAAGTGTGTTCATTTTGACCCATGAAACAAGCCTCAATGAAGTTATTTAAATTATACAAAGTATATTCTCTGATCACAATTAAATACATATATACATAGTGGCACATACCTATTTTTCTAACACTTTAGGAGACTGGGGCAAGAGCATCATAAGTTCAAGGTCAGCTTAGGCAAAATGGCAAAAACTGGGAAGGGAGGCAGTAAAATGGCTCTGTAGATGAAGGCACTTGCTAGGAAGTTTGAAGACCAGAATTCAATCCCTAGGACCCACATGAGAAAACTCCTGCAAGCTATCCACATGCACATGTGTATACACAAACACATAATAAGCAAACAAATGTATTCATAATTAAAAGCCTAAGGAAAAGATAGAAACTAACAGGAAAATCCATGAAAACGAAAATATTTAGAAATAAACTGTGGCTCAAAGAAGCAAAAGAAAATTAGAAATTTCTCTGAACTAGATAGAAATAAATATATGTTTTAAAATTCGTGAGTTGCAGTCAAACCAGGATTAGAGGAAAATTCATAGCACTAAGTATCTGTATTAGAAAGTGAAAATGATATTTCCATCAAGTTCTGGAGGGTAAGCAATAGCCTGTATTGTTTGAGGCTCTATGAGTGCTCACTTGCCAACAACTCCATGAAAGGATGTTTCTGGCACTCAAAAATTTATTTCTTAGTCTGTGGTGCCTAGGAGGAGCATTGTTGCCTCATTATTGGTTAATTACATTTCAACTCTCTCTCTCTCTCTCTCTCTCTCTCTCTCTCTCTCTCTCTCTCTCTCTCTCTCTCTGTGTGTGTGTGTGTGTGTGTGTGTAAGCTTCTACTGTAGTTGGTAGGTTTCCATATGACCTTTTCAAAAACTCTTTAGAGTTATTGTCATTCTCCGTGTTCTCCCCACTACTTTGCCCTCCCATTCCTCATCCCAATTTAACCTTACCCATTCCATTCACCTTTCTTTACACTTTTATACCACTGCTTTCTATCTCCTATTCTTGAAATCCCCAAACCCCATAATACCTTACTAATTTTCTGACCTCTATGGTTATTCCAAATGAAATGTATCTGAAGGTAGAGAACTAACATTCACAGACGTGAGGAAAATGTCACATTTGTCTTTCAGGGTGTAGGTGTACCGACCCTACTTCTGAAGACACCTATTTCTGGTTCACAGAACACAGAGCATGCTGGCACTGACATTCCTACTGGCTAGGTTTCATAATGCCGGAGGATGCTGTACGTGCTGCCAGAGGACAGCAGTCACCCATCTTACCCAGCTGTGAGTGGTTTGAAGCTCGGTAACAACTGGTCTGGTAGGACGTGGCCACTGCTACAGTAATGGTGTGAAGATCATGAATGTAGGCGGTTGCCAGGATTATCTAGGTCACTCTCTCCAAACTGATGACAAGGCCCCATTTGTGAAGACATCACCTACACACTCATTAAACAAGAAGTCAAAGCTGGTGCCTACATTAGGCCTTTACACTCTGCCCAAAATGGAGTGTCACTATTAAATCCCCCCACCTCAGGACTCAAGTAACCCAGTGTAAGAGGAGGTAGAAAGAGTGTAAGAGCCAGAGAGAATAGAGGACATCAAGGAAATAAGACCATATAAGTCAACATGATCAAAGCTCACATTAACTCCCAGAGAATGAGGCAGCATGCACAGGGTCTGCATGGGTCTGCACCTACTCCTCTGAGTATAGACTATGGCTTCCAGTTTAGTGTTTTTTTGTGTGGGATTCATGAGTATGTAGATGAGTGGGTCTCTGTTTCTTGTACCTTCTTTTGGGCTCTTTTCCTATTGTTTGACTTGCCAAACTCTGATGTTTTAGTTTCTGATTGATGTTACTTTATTTTACTATTGTCTCATAGAAGCCTGCTTGTTTTCTAATGAGAGATGAAAGAAAGTGGATCCAGAGCCTCCTGAGTCAGACAGAGTGAGCAAGCTAAGACTAAGCCCAGAGGAGATGACTTTGGTGCAGACCAAAGCCCCATTGTCTATACCTACCCCTAAACTAACAGACCATCAGAGACCACCAGAACTGCTAACACCAGAGACATCACAGTGGGAAGAGGTTGGCATAAGAACCCAGGCAACAATTCCCAGGACCATTTGACACCTCCAGAAACTAGCAGTCTTACCTAAGCAAGCCCAGGAGATACTATCACACCTGACACACAAGAGAAATATTTCAAATCTGATGTTATGAAAATGATAGAGGCCTGAAAGGAGGAAAATAAATCCCTGAAATTGCAACAGGAGTCCACAAAGAAAGAGATGAAAGAATTGAATGAAATGCTTAAAGAAATAAGTGAAATACAGGAAACTACAATCAAACAGGAGAAGAAAATGAATAAAAGGTTTCAAGACCTAAAAATGAAGGTAGAAGCAATGAAGAAAACCACAATCTGAGATAATTATGGAAATGGAAAACCTAGAGAAGAGGAGAGGATCTATAGACACAAGCATCACCAACCAAATTCAAGAGATGGAAGAAAAAATATCAGGGCTAGAAGATATGACTGAAGACACTGATACAACAGCCAAAGAAAATCTTAAATCTAAAAAGCTCCCAACACAGAATATCCAAGAAATCAGGGACACTGTGAAAAGACCAAAGCTAAGAATCATAAAGATAGAAGAAAAAGAAGACTCCCAGCTACAAGGCCCAGAATATATTTCAACAAAATCATAGAACAAAACTTCCCTAACCTAAAGAAATAAATGCCCATAAATATACAAGAAGCTTACAGAGCTTCAAATAGACTGGACCAGAAAAGAAAATCCTCCCAGCACACAATAATCAAAACACTAAATGTACAGAACAAAGAAAGAAAATTAAAAGCTGCAAGAGAAAAAGGCCAAGTCATATATAAAGGCAAACCTGTCAGAATTACACCTGACTTCTCAACAGAGACTATGAAAGCCAGAAGGGACTGGACAGATCTCATACAGATCCAAAGAGACAGCAGATGCTAACCCAGACTACTATACCTAGCAAAACTTTCAATCACCATAGATGGAGAAAACAAGATATTCCATGGCAAAACCAAGTTTAAACAGTACCTAGATATAAATCCAGTCCTACAGAAGATACTAGAAGGAAAACTCCCACCCAAGGAGAGTAACTTTACCCAGGAAAACAAAGGAAATAAATAATCCCATACCCACAAAACCAAAAGAAAGGACACACACACACACACACACACACACACACACACACACACTACCACTACCACTACCAATACTAAAAAAATAGGAACCAACAACCACTGGTCATTAATATCTCTCAATATCAATGGCCTCAACTCCCCAATAAAAAGACACAAACTAACAGAATAGATTAGAAAATAGGACCACCCATTCTGCTGCAAGTAAAAAACATACCTCAGAACTAAAAAAATAAGCATTACATTAGAATAAAGTGCTTGAAAATGGTATTCTAAGCAAATGGACCCAAGAAGCAAGCTGGTGTAGCCATTCTAGTATCTAGTAAAACAAAATCTCAACCAAACTCATCAAAAGCGATGGGGAAGGACACCTCATACTCATCAAAGTAAATAAAACAACTAAAGGATATCAAGGGAATACAAATTGGAAAGGAAGAAGTCAAATTATCATTATTCACAGATGATATGATAGTATACATAAGTGACCTCAAAAATGCTATCAAGGAACTCCTACAGCTGATAAACACCTTTAGCAAAATGGCTTGATAAAAAAAAAAGTCAGTAGCCCTGATGTATATAAATGACAAATGGTCTGAGAAGGAAATAAGGGAAACAACACTCTTCTCAATAGCCACAAATAATATAAAGTATCTTGGTGTAACTCTAACCAAGCAAGTGAAAAACTTGTATGAAAAAAATTCAAGTCTCTGAAGAAAGAAATTGAAGAAGATAAAGATATAAACCAAGATGACTTCCCAATTTTGAACATCTATACCCCAAATACAGGAATACCCACATTTATAAAAGAAATATTACTAAAGCTGAAATCACACACTGAACACCACAGATTAGTAGCAGGGTTGCTTCAACACCCCACTCACCCCAATAGACAGATCAAGACAGAAACTAAATGGAGAAAAAATGAAACTAATAGACATCATGGATCAAATGCACCTAACTGATATCTATAGAACAGTCCACCCAAACACACAACAAAATACACCTTCTTAGCACCTCATGGAATCTTCTCCAAAATTGACCATATACTTGGTCATAAAGCAAACCTTAACAGATACAAGAAGATGGAAATAATCCCTCCCATTTTATCATTTGACCATGGATTAAAGCTGGACCTCAACAACAGCAGAAAGGACAGAAAGCCTATAGGCTCATGGAAACTGAACAACTCACTACTCAATAACCACTGGGTAAGGGTGAAATTTTAAAAAAGAAACAAAAAACTTCCTAGAATCCAATGATAATGAAGGCAAAACATACTCACACTTATGGAATATGATGAAAACAGTGCTAACAGAAAAGATCATAGCACTAGTTGCCTTTACAAAGAAATGGGAAAGATCCCATACAAACAACTTAACAGCACACCTGAAAATTCTAGAACAAAAGGAAGCAGACATACCAAAGAGGAGTAGATGGCTGGAAATCACCAAATTCAAGGCACAAATCAATAAGTTAGAAACAAAGAGAACAATTGAAAGAATCATCGAAACCAAGAGCTGGTTCTTTGAGAAAATCAAGATAGATAAACTCTTAGCTGGACTAACTAAAGGGCAGAAGGAGAGTATTCAAATCAACAAAATCAGAAATGAAAAGGGAGACATAATAACAGATACTGAGGAAATCCAAAGAATCATTAGGTCTTCCTTCAAAGGCCTATATGACACAAAATTTGGAAATCTAAATGAAATGGACAAATTTCTTGATAAATGCCAAATACCAAAATTGAATCAAGATCAAGTAAACAAATTAAATAGTCCTATAACACCAAAGGAAACAGAAGCAGTCATCAAAAGTTTCTCATTAAAAAAATACCAGGTCAGATGGATTCAGCACAGAATTCAACCAGACCTTCAAAGAAGACCTAATGCTTGTTCTCTCTAAACTATTGATATCAGAAGATAGAAATATCTCCCATGCTTGTGGGTCAGGAGAATCAAAAAAGAAATGGCTGTTTTACCAAAGGCAATCTACAGATTTAATGCAATTCACACCAAAATCTCTACACAATTTTTTACAGACCTTGAAAGATCAACTGTCAATTTCATTTGGAAAAACCAAAATCCCAGAAGAGCTAAAAAAAAATCTTGTACAATGAAAGATCTTCTGGAGGAATCTCCATCTCAGATCTCAAGCTGTACTATAGAGCAATAGTAATAAAAACAGTATGGTACAGGCATAGAAATAGATTGGTTGATCAGTGGAATGGTATTGAAGATCCAGAAATAAACCCACATACCTATGGACACTTGATTTTTGACGAAAAAGCCAAATCCATACAATGGAAAAAAGATAGCACCTTCACCAAATGGTGCTGGTCTAACTGGATGGCTACATGTAGAAAAAGACCAAAAACAACAACAACAACAACAAAAAACCAACCAAACAAAAAGACAAATAGATCTATATTCATCACCATGCATAAAACTAAAGTCCAAATGGATTAAAAACCTCAACATAAAACCAGACACACTAAATCCGTTAGCAGAAAAAGTGGGGAAGAGCCTTGAACTCATTGGCACAGGAAACAACTTCCTGAGCAGAACATCAACATCTCAGACTCTAAGATCAACAATTAATAAATGGGACCTAATAAAACTGAAAGGCTTCTGTGAGGTAAAGGATGCTGTCAAGGGAACAAAGCAACAACCTACAGACTGGGAAAAGATCTTCACCAACCATCCATTGTACAAAGGGCTAATATTCAAAATATATAAAGAACTCAAGAAATTAAACACCAATACACCAAATAGCCCAATTTTAAAATGGGGTACAGAGCTAAACAGAGAATTCTCAACAGAGGAATATTGAATAGCTGAGAAACAAAGAAATGCTCAACATCTCTAGCCATTAGGGAAATGCAAATCAAAATGACTCTGAGATTCCATCTTGTACCTATCATAAAGGCTAAAATAAAAAACTCAAGCGACAGAGCATGCTGTCAAGGATGTGGATAAAAGGGAGCACCCTAATTGCTGAGGGGAGTGAAGACTTGTACAACCACTTTGGAAATCAATCTGGCACTTTCTCAGAAAATTAAGAATAGTGCTACCTAAAGATCCTGCTATTCCACTCCTTGCCATATACCCTAAAGATGGTCCACCATAGAGCAAGGAGGTTTGCTCAACTATGTTCATAGCAGCTTTATTCATAATAGACAGAAACTGGAAACAATCTAGATGCACCTCAACCAAAGAATGGATAACGAAGCTGTGGTACATTTACACAATGGAATACTATTCAGCTATCAAAAACAAGGAAATGTTCAAATTTGCAGGTAAATGGACAGAACTAGAAACAATCATACGGAGTGAGGGAACCCAGACCCAGAAAGACATGCATGGTATATACTCACCTATAAGTGGATTTTAGCCCAACATAGATGTCCTCTGAGAGATTCCACCCAGTGGGGCACCGGGACAGATGCTGCGACTTGCAGCAGGACTGTGGGAGTAGAGCTGTGAATTGTATGCAAGAGTTGGGGGATGGAGGGTCTAGGAGGGAGCAGGAGCCCCACAGGGAGACCATAGGGGCCTTCAGATCTGGACGAAGAGGAAGGGGGCTGTGCGGACTGATGCACCAACCAAGGACGGTGCATGCAGAGAACCTAGACCCTTTGCTCAGACGTAACTGACAGACTGCCAATTCTCCATGGTGGGGGAGGGGGGGCCATTGCTGCTGAACCTCTGACTTGCACTCTGGTGACCTAGATTTGGTCCCTGCCCCTAGACAAGATGGCCTAACAGGCACACAGAGAAGGAGAACGAGGAGAAGGAGGAGGAGGAGGAGGAGAAGGAGGAGGAGGAGGAGGAGGATGCAGGCTATCCTGGTGAGACCTAATAGACTGTTGGGGAGGGAGGAACCCCCTGTCTGAGGTCTGGGGGAGGGGAATGGGCAGAGAAGGGAGGGAGGGTGGGAATGGGAGGATAGGAAGGAGGAGATGGCAGTAGAGATGTAGTGTGGCTAGGTTGTAATAAATAAAATATATATTTTAAAGAAGAAGTTCAGAATGAAACAGTCCTTGATGAAAGAGAGACTCCTAACTCAAGCCAGTCTATACTTACATGAATTCAAACTGCAGAAAAAGCAGTTTGCTTGGTCATCCTACTACATGGGAATAGCTCTGAGACTGGCTGAGGCATGAATGGCTATGCATACACAAGGCTTCATGTTGGTCACAGAATCCCTGTGACTTTTTTTTTATTTTTAGATGCCTTTCTTCGCATGGTATGAATGAAGATTTACAGATGTCATTCTTCTGCAAATACAAAGAGCAGAGAACCAGCCTTAACTGTTCTGTGCATCCTGCACACCTCATACTTTTATAATGTTAGGGCTGTATAAAGCTTGTGAAAAATTATACATTTTCAGAACAAAAGAACTAGACACTGATTCTGGATCACACTTGGCAGGATCCACTTCTCTCAGCATTCAAGACTCTGACATCCTGCATCCTTCATGTTCCAGCCCCAAGTGCTTCAGTTGCTGTTCCTCATCAGAACAGGACAGCTTCGAAGAAAGTTTCTGATCTCAATTGGTCCAGCATTTCAGACTGTCCCACACAGGAATTCTAGTAAGCCTGGAATTTCTCAACATTTAGAAACTGGACCACAAATACTATCTAGCTTGCTTAACCGTGTTCCTCAATTGTATTTGGGCCCTTGCAAAGGTATTATTTGTCCCAAATCAACCAGAAGAAGCCTTAAAAAGGGAACGATGCTCTATTTCCCTTAAGGGGAGTGGGGTTCGGTAGGGCTTGGGTTGTTTTCTTGGGAGATGTTTGATTTCATTGGGAGTTGTTTATAAGTTAGTACTGATCTTATTCAGAGAGAAAACAAGATTGGACTCAGGGATTTCTCTCTTTTCCTTTTTATTTCTTAGGTATGGAGATAGGGGTTAAAAAGAAAAAAGAGGGAATATAGAAATTAATAGAGATGACAGGACAAAAAGTAGTCCTACTCCTTAACTTAAGGGCTTAACTGTTACTCACAAACAAGGTTATTTTAAATTCATTTGGTATTAAATTTTGTATATTGATGCAAAATAAGTTCAAGTTTGATACATTGGTATAAAATTCAAATTCAAGATTATTCTTCACACACATTAAATATATTTCTACTCTACTAGGAGGTAGCGTACCCATACATCTCAATTATAATACAAGGTTTACTTCCAATACTTTGAAGGTGCTGTTGCAGGCTGTTTTGGATAATTAAGTAATACAAGTTAATTGTTAGTTTATCAACTCAGGGTCATGTCAATTACTAGCCTATTTTCATCACAAGAATATACACCCTATGCTTAAAGATAGATATATTCTATAGATAGAGAAAATAGTTGATAAGGTCTTCAAAAACCTCAGAGACCTGCATAATATGGTATTTAAAGACATTTTTATAGTTTTAAGGCTCCTTTTACAATAATACAGGTTAACTCCTGGCAACACCCAGCCTAACCTCAGAGAAGATGATGAATATCAAAGAACCTCCTTATGGAGGTGGCTGTAAATGTGGCAGAACATCCATTGGGCAATGTGTCCTTGTTTCTGCCACAGACAGAATTCTGCTTAAAAATGGGCAAGCTTGGATGTAGGCAGAGTCGATGGCCAAACTCTGCCAAGACAGGGTAAGCAAGTCCTCAGTAGTTCCTGTCTCACAAATATGTCTGTCAGATATACTGGGTCAGAGGATGAAGATGATGCTCCCACGTTATAAAGAGTTTGGGGTGATTGTCTAGGCAGCAAACCGTCCCTGTCATTTTACACTTCCTGTTTACTCAGATAATTAAATTCCTTTTCAAGTCTCTGATGTGATTGAAGACCAGATAGTTTAGTTTTACAATTAAGCTTAGTTGTTTAGGGGTTAAGGTGTTTTAAGGTCTAGATAGAAGTTTTCAGGTTGAGGGAGATGAGACATGGTAGATATTGATTTACATTCAGAGTTGTAGACTCATCAAAAAAGGAAAAATGTTTCTTTCAAGGTTGCCAAATACATTGGGAAAACACTATAAATATAACATTTATATAATTCCTAGTTGTTTCACAGTCCTTCTTGTTCTATGTAGTTTATTATATATATGTGTGTGTGTGTGTGTGTGTGTAATAATCTGAATATGTAAAAGTAAAAAAAATTAAAAAGACACAAAAAACTATAAAACACAGAGGAAAGAAATCAAATAAAACCTTGAATAAATGAGCTATGCATTTTCATGAAGGGAAGACAGTATTGGTTTCAGTTTTCCTTCACATTATTTTATAGATAGAACAGCATCCTAAGAAGAGTCCCAACGGTATTATTACAGGCATGTATCTGAGTCCACAGAAAACCTGTTAAGATTTCCAGTTCTTATGTCTGAAAAATTGGACAATGGGTAGTCATAGAAATAGAGGTGGTTTATTATGAAGAGAAAGGCACTGCTGAGAAGGGAAGTGGGTTGGTGTGTGGGTAGGGGCTGTGTCATGACAGTCTATAGCAACTAACATACCTTCCAGTTTTCTCTCGCGTTTTTTACTCTGGTAGGGTGGAGTTTCCAGCATTTCTGCCAACTGGCTTCTTTCATCTCTTAAATTTTATGCCTCTTTCTCCACACTCTGCTCTCTTCACAGCATGTTTCTTTTTTAAATTTTTGTATAAATAGGTAAATTGATTCTAGAATTTATGCAAAGTAACTGAAAAACTGGGGAAAAATGGAAGATTGACACTGGTTGACTTGAGGACTTACTATGATGCTGCATTAATCAAGGAAATGTATTATCAAAAGTTATTTACTTAGGAAACTGAGGAAGATAATCCCTATGATACTAGAACAATTGGATGGGAACTGAGAAAACAGGGAAAGAGAAAATAGGGAACAGTCTTGTGTAGCTCTGGTTAGTTCAGTGCCTCCCGCCTCTCGGTTTTCATGTATCCTGGGATGGATTTGAATTTCTGATTCGTGCATCTCCATTCCCCAAATGTGGGGATTAAAGGTCTGCACTGCCACACTCAGCCAGGTAAGACTCCATACATATTACACTGAAATCACAGTACATTTAAAATATATATATATATATCATTGAAAGACATATATTAAAAATCACAGCTTGGTGAAGATGTATTTGAAAATCACATATCTAATGTGTGTATCTGGTTTGTGAAAAGAACTCTTAAAATTCAGCGATAGGATCTGGGGAGGTGGCTGGTTCCTTGGGTGCAGCACTTAGTGTGCAAGCATGTGGACCTGAGTTTAGATGCTCACCACCCACACAAAACGCTGGTGTGGTGGCCTTTGTAGTCTCAGCAGAGAGAGGTAGGGACAGAAAAGCCCCAGGGCCTTGCTAACCACCCAGTCTGGCCAATTGGAGAGTTCCGAGTTCAGTGAGAGACCCTGTCTCAAAATACAATGTGGAGCATGACAAGAGAAGACGCTTGATATCAACTTCTCGTTCCCTCATATGCACACACTCATGTGCACCAATACACATGCACACACTCACGTGCACCAATACACATGCACACACTCATGTGCACCAATACACATGCACAAACACACACATATATACCACACAAAACTTCGAGGAAAGAAACAACTCAGGGAAAAATGAGTAAAAATGTTGAATGAACAGATACTTGCTTAAAAAAAAAAACCATAACAGGCAGGTGTGGTGGCACACATTTTAATCCCAGAACTCAGGGAGGCAGGGGCAGGCAGATCACTGTGAGTTCGAGGCCAGCCTGGTCTTCAAAGTGAGCCCAGGACAGCCAAGGCTACATAGAAAAACCCTGTTTCAAAACAAACAAACAAACAAACAAACAAAAAAACATGATGGTAAATTGAGCATATGAAACGATGTCTACATTATCAGTCTGTAAGGAGATGTAAATCAATGCAATAATAAGATGCCATTTATAAACCTATGGAATAACTTTTAAAATATTTCAATTATTTGAGGATTTCATAAATGTATTTTGATCATATTCACACTCTACTCCTGCACTCAACTCTGTTTAGATCCAACCACACCTTCCTACTTACCCCCATTTTCCTTCCTCAATTTCATGTTACTCTTTTTAAGTAACCGTTGAGCCCACTTTTCACTGCTCCTGTACTCCTGGGTGTGCAGCACTCCCCTGCAGTGTGGTCTGCCAACCAGAGACTGCCAACTTAAAGAAAACTGGCTTTCCTTCCTCCAGATGCCATCTGTGAAGGACTCCTTAGGAGTGAGGGGCTCTGCCTCTCCTGGGCTGAAATGTTGACTGGTTAGGTCTTGTGCAGGCAACCACAGTCGCTGTGAGTTAATGGATGCGGCAGTCCCGTCATGCTGAGAGACACTAGTTTTCCCCAGTCTCTTCCAATCTTTGGCTTCCACAGTCCTGCTTCTTCTCTTCTGAGGTGGATCCTGAGCACTGGGCAGAGGAAGGGAGAACCGTTTGTGACTGAGCATTCCACAGGCATTTATTCTCTGCCCTTTGACCACCTGTGAGTTTTGTTGTTGTTGTTAACAGTCACTCATTACACAAAGAAACGTTACTGATGGAAACTGAGAGCTGCGGGTAGTAGACATGAACTTAGAGGGCAGTTTGACGCTATGTCCGTTTAACAAAGCAGCAGTAGTAGGTTCACCCCTGGGTGCCTGTGAGTTCTTGGTCATATTTGCAGGACTAGGTATGTGCTTCTTCCTACGTAGCGAGCAGGCTTTAAATCTGGTCAGAAAGTGAATGCATGCAGAATATCCCATGCATATGTGTCACTGTTATACCCACTGGCCGTCCTGCCAGGCTGATTATTATTGTAGTTCACTGAAAAAGATACACTAACCGCCTAAATGAGCAAAGAGACACCTTGGTGGTGGTGGTGGTGGTGGTGGTGGTGTTCTTATATCAGTCAGGGGTAGAATAGATGGCAGTCCTTGTTCATCCTAGCTTGATGCTGGGCTTGGTGGCCAAAACCGTTTTATGTCTAGGGCACATAAAATTCAAATCAAATCAGATCCAGACAGTGTAGCTCAGGAAGAGGAAGACAGACACACCTGTGGTCTACCATGCCACAGGCGCTCTCAGACCTGCTCCCTGCCCCATAGCATAGGCAGGCCATGGACACACAGAGCCCTGCCTACCACCCCACAGGTGCTCTCAGACCCGCTCCCTGCCCCATAGCATAGGCAGGCCATGGACACACAGAGCCCTGCCTACCACCCCACAGGTGCTCTCAGACCCGCTCCCTGCCCCATAGCATAGGCAGGCCATGGACACACAGAGCCGTGCCTACCACCACACAGAGCACTGTGGGAGGAGAAAGACAGACTGAGACCTGCTGACCTCCATGCCACCCACAGACTTGGCGTTGTACAGGCAGGCCATAGACACAGGCTTGCCCCCATGCTACACAGGGCAAACAGAGGATGTCACCCAGGGGCCCACCGGCTGTGTGGCTAGCCTACCCTGAGGGTATTCGTGTAGGAAAGCTGACCATGTCACTCATTTGTTAAGAGGTGGCATGGATGCAGAGGTGATGCTACCTCCATTGCCACCTTCAGGAGCCACCACAATGCACGAGTATGTGGTGGACAGATGGGAGAGAAAGAAACATGAAACAGCTGAGGGCCATGTCTGGGTCTGTGGTGGCAGGGTTAGGTGTCTTTTCTTTTTAAAGATATACTAGCACTAAATGGGCATGTGAAGAGACATCTAACATTATTAACCTCTAGGAAAATGCAAATTAAAATCCAAAGGAGATAACATTTACAGACCTAGAATAACTTCATAATTTGTTACATTAATAATTCCAAGAACCCGTATGGAGATTCCTCCAGAGGCTCTTTTATTGTACAGGATTGTTTTAGCTATTCTGGTTTTTTTGTTTTGTTTTTGTTTTTCCATATGAAGTTGAGAACTGATTTTTCAATGTGTTTAAAATATTGTGTAGGTATTTTGATAGGGATTGCATTGAATCCGTAAATTGCTTTTGGTAAGATGGCCATTTTTACCATGTTAATTCTCCCAACCCATGAACAAGGGAGATCTTTCCATCTTCTAATGTAATCTTCAATCTCCTTCTTCAGAGATTTGAAGTTTTTGTCAAATGAGTCTTTAACTTTCTGGGTTAGAGTTACTCCTAGATATTTTATATTGCTTGTGGCTATCGTGAAGAGTGTAGTTTCCCTATTTTCTTCCTCTGCACAATTGTCATTTGTATATAGGAAGGCTACTGACTCTTTTGAGTTAATTTTGTATCCAGCCATTTTGCTAAGGGTGTTTGTTAGCAAGTAGGATTTCTCTGGTGGAATTTGGGGGGGTCACTTATGTACACTATCATACCATCTGTGAATAGGGATAAGTTGACTTCCTCCTTTCCCATTTGGATCCCCTTGATCTCCTTTTGTTGGAAGGGAATAGGGTGAAAGAGGGAGGGCGGGAGGGAGGGAGGAGAAGATACAAGTGAGGGGATAACAACTGAGATGTAATCTGAATAAATTAATTAAATAAAAAATTTTAAAAATGAAGCTTAAAAAATAATAATTCCAAGTACAAAGGAAGTATAGGGGACTTATACACTGAGAAGGAAGGAAGGAAGGTACATCTACTTTGGACAACTAAGTCTTTTTTAAAGTAAATATATTCATGATATATCTAGAAATCACATTCTAGTCACTCCAGTGAAGTAAAGGCTTATATTCAAACAAAGACCTGCATTTAAATGTTTATTGAAATTTTTCTTGTAATAACCAACAACCAGGAAACTACACAACATCCTTCACCTAGTAAATAGATAAACAAAATGTATGATATATTTTCAAGATATGCAATAAAATGAGACTTAGGTGAATTATGCTAAGTGAAAATTCAGGTTCTTAGGATTTTTTTTTCCTCTGTGAAGTTTCATGCTTGTGACATTCTGACAAATAAGAGCAGTGGATTTCCAGAGCCTGGCCTTGAGGGCAGAGATAAAGACTGACTGTAAGAGGGCATGGACACACTTGAGGGTGACATTTAGATAGGTATTTATTTGTCCAAGTTGCAGAATGATGCAGGAAAAGGTTAAATTCCAATTTAAATGAGTGTCGTGTTAGGAAAAAAATTGAAACTTAAATATTAACTTCATAGATATATTTCTGACTTAATATCACATATCCTTTCTAGAAACGTGCTGTATCTTGTCCAGGGCACCTACTGACGTATAATATAATTGATTATAAAGTCTAACATTATCTCTACCCTAAACCAGCATGTAAATTTTATATCTCTTTGCCTGTCTCATTTTCTGCTGTCTTCCAAATTCATAGGCCAAATTGTAGGTACTAAAAACGTTTGTTGAGTTAGAGAACAAATAAAATGAGTGGAAAGATTTGTTTTTACCTATGCCCTTTTGAGAAAACTGAGTAAATCACACAACCTCATCAATGTACCTCATCTGTTAGTGGGAGTTTTACTCAACACAGGGGAGCTATTATGAGGGTAAAATGAGAACATAAGTTTATAACTTTGCCATTAACCTTTGGCACTGTGTAAACTAATATCGTTTTCAAAGTCACATAGCCTTTACCTTTAGCTAGTTCCCTCTACTAAACTTATACAGTAGCTTTTAGAGTTGCTGACTGTGTTAGTCACATTTCTCATTGCTGGGACTCAATACCTGACAACAGTCACTGTAAACGTTTGTCCTCTGGTCCGTCTCAGTGGCTCTTACTGACTCTCATGTTGAGAGTAGACTGTGAGTGAGGGAGAAGATTTGGGGAGAGCAGGTATGAAGCCCTGCAATGGCACGAGGAAGGTTTGATCCTCTAAATACACGATTATATGATGTACGCTCATTTCTATAAATTGATACAGCAGGAAAATATTTTGCTCTACAGCTTGGAAAATGCAGTCATTTTTACCATATCATCTCAATGTATAATATAGTAGACTTAGGTGTCTTAATTAGGGGGGGGTGAATTGTTACGTTAAGGGGATTAGAGGCAGCTTAGCCTCCCTAACAAGCCTAAGTAAGATCATATCATTTAGTTTTTTGGGGCCTGTGGATAGTTACACAACTGGGACCTTTTCCAGCTGGCAGTTATTGTTGTGAGATGATCAACCCACAAGACAGCAGTGCGTGGGGTGGCTGTAATAGAAACGCGCTCCTCAACACATGCCAACTCTAGTCGTGAGTCCTCAATCCATAGCAAAGGGCTAGCCTCCAGCTGTCTGTGTGAGTGTGCTGAGGGCAATCCTGGCCCCATTCTCTGTTATTAGTTAAGTCTCTGGAGCCTGGAGAAGTCCAGGCTTGCTTTTTTGAAGAAATGTAAGTTTTCAGAGTAGCAGGGAGGTCCTCATCAGAAGCAAATCATTCCCAATAAGGACCACGAGGTCTCGTGTGGATGAGGTTCAGATTCAGTTCCTTAATGTCACATGAATGTGTCACTCTTGAGAAAAATGAATGACTCTGCTGTCTTAGCACACTCTCATGTTGTTATTATAATTATACTACATATGCTTTTTAACCTGTGATAGAGTTGTGTTCTGATAATCCATCATAAGGGGAAGTAGAGTAGGCTAAAAGTATACTCAATACACCCAAACTACTAAGCAGCACAGCTTATAAGGCAGTTCACGGCAGCGTGTTAGTCATTCATCCTTGAAATGTCATGCCTGATTATTCCCACTGCCCAATGGTCTAGCGCGATACCATATAATGTTAGATTGGTGAAATGTCAAAGTTTAAAGTCCAACTTCTACTAAATTTTTATTGTTATTATTGCAATACTAAGGTAAAAATGTCCCAAGTCAATCTATCATAAGTTGGGATCTAGGTATAAAGTGTAAAAAGTTTGGTTACGGTCTTCTAGAACATGACTTGACACTGGTATCTCAACATTTACACGTGCTAGGATCATAGTATAAGAAAAATATCTGTTGAGCAATACAAACCCAAGTTTTGATAACTTTTGGTTGACAGACAATGTTTGTATAATTAATTCATTTTGTCCTCATGATAGCTACTAGAAACATTATTTTTATTTTGTCTGAGGAAAGAGGCCAGCTGAATTGCCTCAGATCACATAAGTATAGTCCAACCTCGGACTTCTGACTTGAAGTCTCTTGTTATTTACAACTGTATGTTTATGTATCTAATATTAGACCATTGCTACTTCTTAATTACTGGAACTTTTGAGTTGCACGACTTAATATGGGTAAAGCGACTTTGCATCTGTGTTGAGAATCTATAACTGTGGAACTTACCAGGATTATCTGCACGAGTTCGCTGAAATCACAAGGACCTTATGAAAGGTAGATAAGATTGCCAGAGCGGAGGTGTGATGATGGGAGCTGAGATTGAGGAGAAATCATAAATAAGGATGTGGGCTACCCATGAAAGCTGGAGAACTAGGACTTCCAAAGACCACAGTCCCGGCAGCACTGTTCACCTGTAAAAGTGCTAGAACATTTATCTAGTACACGTAGGCCCTGAGTTTGATTCATACCTTCTTCCCTTTCCCCAATGACTCCCCTTGTAAAACACATTCAAACATCTGACTTTCAAAACTGAAAAAATCGCCACTGTTTCAGCCACCAGATTCATGACAATTTTTTTTATAGTGGAAATAGGAATTAATACAGTCACTTTCATTGTTTGTCTCCGTCACCACTACGTTCCTTAAAGACTCCCAGATGGCATGGTTCCTGTCTCTTAAATTATAAGATGCAATGTTCAGAGCCACCACGTGACTGTTTTACCAATTTAGAATAGCTGCCAGGTAGTGTGATGCATGTCTACTAATTCATTTTTTGTAATACTGATAGACACTAAGCGTCTGTTGGTTGACAGACAGTTGGTAGTCTATAAACATGTTTCCAGATTCAGATGCAGAGTGCCTCACAGTCAGTGGGCCTTCCTGATCTCTGAGATACTATTTGTCATTTTCCACTAGTGATATTAACTCACTATGATATTACAAATTATTTTTTGATATTACAAATTAATGACTTCGTTTTGTTTTCATGTGACATATGAGGGGGGAGAGAATCCGAAAAGTCCAGAGATCTGCGTCTGACCTCATTGTGCGATTATGAATTAGGTGGGTGGCTTCCTCCCTTACAGTATATGGAGACAGAGAACTTATGTTAGGGGTAGGAATGAGCAGAAATAGGTAACTAACGGATGAGTAAATATATGCAAAGCAGGTGGTGATAATTACTGTAGAATATGATAAAGCAGGATAAGGATGACAGAAGCTGGGAAGCAAGCTATTTTACATGGGAGAAGGATCAGGAAAGTTCTAAATGAGAAAGTGATGTTTGGGTAAAGAAACCTGTATCAGTGAGGGCTCAGACATAAAAAGAAACCACCCAGGTCCCTGTGGTAAGAGCTGTTTGGTGCATGTAAAGGATAACAAGAAATCACTGTAGCTGCGAGGTGGAGACAGTGTAAGTTCTTATGAAGGGCTGCTTGGGTAGGAATGTTTGCGGATGTAAGTCAGCCCAAGTGGTAAGTTTACTCAAGCACAAGTGAACTCTGTTTTGTAGTGTTTCTTATACACTGTGTAGAAGTCAGGGTGGGGAAATCATCTGATGAGCCTAGAATAAAACGTCTCTCTTTTCTCCTTTCCTGAAGGAAGGATGACCAAAAATAGAAATCAGCTTTTAACACAGAGCCATTAGAGATATTATTGGAAAGTAGAAATGGAAATAGCACTTTAAATATACTATCCATCTAATCTTCTGTTACGTCTATCTCACAGGTAAGAGAGTTAGATTACTTCAGTTCAAACAAAGACTTCACTTCTGGTAGTCTGGCCACAGAGTCTACACTACTGGTCACTTGAAGCAGTTGCTAAAAAGAATTAAGAAGCCCAGGTCTATATAACCCAGGTAAATCAGGTCCCTACTGTGTGGTACAAATTGAAAAGGACTCGCCTGGTAAGGTAGATAAAGTTGGCTCTCTAAATTCTGTCCCATCATGCCGTTGTGCCAAATTTACTCTGGGTACATAGCTGCCTTGAAGCCTGTACCACCTGGGTCATGAGATTCCAAGTACCGAAGAAAGAAACTATTTTTGTCTTCGAAACGACGGTTAAGTCATGGTGAATCATGGCATAGGAAGGTTCTAACCAAGATCCCGTGCCAGCGCTATGATCTGCCGAAGCCTGTAGCCATTGCCTGGTGTCTTATTGATGAGAGCTGCCAAGAATGCAGAGGTTTAGTCTGAGATGCCAGTGCCCGATTATGTGAGACACTGTAGGGGTGATAACACCCAAAAAACCTTACAAGAATGCAGGAAGCATTGCAGGTGGCCAGGACCCAAGAATCCAAAACAGGAGTGTATGCCTTCCAGACAACACTGCCACACACAAAAAATATAGAGTGCAGGTCAGTGTAAATAATTTGTTTCTTCTTTCCTCAGTGTCAACACTAAGCCTATTGTATCAAGTTTGGATTCAGTCAGAAGAGGAGTGTCACTGGAATAAGTGACATGATGCGGGAATCAGAGATGACACGAGTGCCAGAGGGACTGAAAGAACGAGGTTCAGAACAGTTACAGAAAATCACCATGGGGAAAGTTCTAGAAGCCACCATGTCTGGAAAGAGACTTCTCCTCTGCCCTTACCTTCCAAACCTCACACAGATTTCTTTCATTGGTAAAATAAATAAATCCAAACAGAGAGCAGGATTTGAAAGGAACGATGATGGTGCCAACTCTGTCTTAAATAATGCTGCAGACCTGGGGTAGAATTCCCAATTAGTCCAGTGATCAAAACAATGGTGTTCGGAACCTCAGAACTTCTCTCTTTTCTGACTTCCAGCTTTTTGCTTGCATCTTTACACTACACTTGTTACAGTGTAAAAAACAAACAAACAAACAAACAAAAAACAAAAACAAAAACCAGAAGAGAACAGAACAAATCAAAACAAAACAGCACTTACTTCCACGGGGTCCAGGGGTGGCTGAGGTAGGACAGCAGAGTCAGTGAGAAAGAAAGTCTAAGGGCTTTTGCTCTAGGCATATTGGAGCTAGGAGCCAGATACTTCCAGCATTTCCCCCTGTACTTTAACTCTTAATCTTTCAGGTTATTTGGGGCTGCTGGTCATGGTGAGAAACTTTGAACTTTCCTACCACTTAACTGTCAGGCTGATGGCTCCGACTGCTGTACTTTAACACTTAAGCTCTCTGGCCGGTAGCCTTGCTATTTGGAGCCTCTGGTCACAGCCAGAAACTCTCTTATCTATACTTTAACTCTTAAACTCTCAGGCTGATAGCCTTGCCACGTGGGGTCACTGGTTGCAGTGAGAAGGAAGGAAGATGGGTGGGGGATGATGGGGAGAAAACCATACATTCACACAAACATAGGGAGCTCCCTCAGATCAGTAATAAGCGCACAAAAAGACTTAGACAATCAGACGGACACATATTTGGTGGATGGTGAATGGAGGAAAACTCCAATCAACCAACAACAATTTTATTTATGCTCTGGGTTTGAAAAAATACCTCATTTAAAAAATAGATACAATTGTCACATTAAAAGGGAGTTACAGTTGGGCTATTGATTGTAAGTTCTTTCATTAGAACTGTATCTAACTAGATACTTTTTCTCATTACAAGTTTAAAGCAGTGGTTTTATCTATGTGTTCATTATGAGTTCAAAGCAGAGGTCTTATCTTTTTCTTATTTCAAATGTACATAATGTGTCCAAAACAAGAGTTTTATATGTCAAGGTTTTTCCAGGAAACAAGTGTCTGCCTTGTTTGTGTAGCTAACCATTTATTCTTTGTTTCTATATTCATATGCCCTTTCTTATGTGGTGTGCACCTGGGCCTTATCCTTGGACTACACCTAGGATGAGTGTACTTCCTTGGTTATTAATTTGTTTCAATCTTGTCTTCCTTTTTGGTTTAATTCATGTGGAGGTCCATAGAGCTTCTAACAGCGTTTGCTATATTGGAGGAAGGTTTTTAAATTACCTAAATCAATACAGGAGCCACTATCAGGAATTATGGCATCATTTGTAGGAAATGAAAAGAGACAATAACGCCTGTATAGGAATAATATTATGTTATAGGCAGTGAGGGTCTATGCCATGCCAGCAGGATAGCAACAAGGAGTCCTGAGGCAAAATCCTTAGGGCTCTGCCTAAGCCAGGGACACGCGCATTTGTCTGCTGTGCTGCAACAACAACAACAACAACAACAACAACAACAACAACAAGAAGTGGGCTGCTTCCCGCAAGCTGGCTTGCTCGCTTTTACAGACCCAGCCTGCAGCTTCCCCAGCACGGCACAGAATCTCCAATCTGTGCTAGCATCTGCTCCTATTATCTACAGCAGAAGAAATTGGTCAGCTTCAGCTCAAAGGTTTCCCCATCCTTGCAATTTCCCACTTCCCAAAAGCTGTGACAAACACCAACTTCACTCCACTTTCAGAAAAAGTAATGGTAATTTCTTAACCACCAATCGCACCTTTAGAAACTTATCCCTTTATCATGTCTTGTTTTCTCATCTTATTCCTCTTGCAATAGGGAGAGGTTACAGCCGTGGCATGGGCTCAGCCTTGGTGTTTGGGTCCGATCATCTACCATATTATCATGAAAGTTCACTCTGACAGATTTACTTACACCTCCGTTCTCTCTGTTTATGCAATGCCGCTATTATCTAATTCTTATATTATTCACGGAATTTCATTTTGGTGCCTCGTCTTCCCTATAGGCACACTTCTTTTAAGGACTATGTTTCCGGTACACTATCTGAAGTCCTCCTTTTCTTTTTCTTTTTTCTTTTCTTCCGTATTTATTTGTATAGGTTTTGTGAGAAACTCATTCATGTCTGCAGTTTTGACCTTAACACAATTTGATTATAACTGAGAAATCTTCCCCTTTCCTGAACTTTAAACTAATATATTGGACTGTCAATATCTCTACTTAGATATTGTATGAGGCAGGCTAAGCTGTTGTAACGAAGGACTCTAAAATTCTATATCATAAAGAAAAATGAGTGTATTGATCTATCAGGTCAACAACTAAGTGAGGGAACAGCTCTGGCATCCTGGGGACCCGGACCAGTGAGGCTTTGCCATTTTCAAGGTAATTGTGAAGAAGCAGCGGAGATCCAGGATTGGTGTTTTCTTAACATGCCAAAAGTTGTACATGTTCTTTGGCTTAGCCCACCACCAACACCTTAGGCATACGCCCACTCTCCGCTGCATGGAGAGCTGGGAAATGTAGTCATAAAGGAAGCCTGGGCAGCCATGCCTTAGCTCCCATGTAGAAGGAGAAGCAGTTTCTAATAGTCAACCATCAGTCTCTTTTAGAGATTTCAACACTCTTTCTCATGCCAGGGTTCCCTTCCTTTCCAGTCTCTCTCTGTGTTCATTACAACTTACCCTTGTCGCTCTGAACAGGAACCTGATGTTAATCACCCTGAAATCCATTCCCTCATGCTTCCTGAGCCAACAGGTCATAACACCTTGCTAACTTTGCGTCTAAATACTTCCTTAACCTATGTCCTTTCTCTTGTCACTCTGGATTTCTGGAATAAGTTACTGTACTTGCTCTCAACCTTGCCATTCTTTAAATAATCCAGTGCCCAGCTTCCAGAAGGATCTTTCTAAAACACAAACTACATCAAAGGGCTTTCAAGTCCTCCACTAGTTGCTCAATATTTTGGATTAAACCAAAACCTTTAAAATTGAAAATAATTTTTATACATTATATTCTGATCATGTTTTACCATCCCTCATCTTCTCACAGATTATTTTTACCCTTCCAACATATCAATTCCTTTCTGTCTCTCTTTAGATAGCAAACAAGCAAATAAAGAAAACAGATTTTTTAAAAAGCAAAGAAAAAGTATAGGAGGCACACACACACACACACACACACACACACACACACTCACACACACACACACATTGAAAACCATAATTCACAATCAAAAGACCAGTAAGATTTTTAAATAACCCAACCAAACCAATATGAAATACAAAAATAATCTCCGAAGATACCATTAATTTCCTTTGTCTTGGCCATCTACTTTCGGGCATGGATCACTCTGTTAAATGTGGTTTGTTTACCAGGTGACAGTCCATTGGAAAAAAAACCCAATTTGTCCTTTTCAAGTGGTTGTGAATTAGAGATAACTTCTTGTTCAGGGCTGAAAATGCATGTCCACCCCCTTTCTTAGCACTGGGACCCCCCATCTGGCTCAGATCTGTGGAGGCTCTATCCTGTTGTATGTGGAAGACACTGTACCCTTGTGTTATTCATCCCCTCTGGCTCTTATGGTCTTTATGATCCTCCTGATGCATAGTTTCTTGAGCCCCAAGAGAAGGGGTCTGACTAAGACACCCCATTTAGGACTGAGTATCCCAAGGTCTCTCACTTTGCACACCTTGTCCTTTGTGGTTCTCTGTATTGGTTCCCATACATTGTAGGAGGAGTCATCTCTGATGGTGGCTGAGTGAGACGCTGATCTGTGGGTATAGCAGGATGTCCCTAGGGGGTCATTTTATTGCTATCTTCCATTTGTCAGAATAGTAGTATTTTACTTTCCCCTAGGTTCATGGCTTATCTTGTCTCATGTTCTTGGGCACCCAGACAGTGTCAGACATGGATTCTACCTCATGGAGTGGGCCTTAAATTCAATCAGGTATGGGTTGGCTACTCCCATCTTGTTTACGCCACTAAGGAACCAGCGTGTCATGCAGGCAGCTCACCACTGTGAATTTCAGGGAAACCCAAACTCCTTAAAGCCTGGGTTAGGAATCTCTTGTGGTTCCATGTTCAATAGATATTCACCGGTTGTACAAAAGATGTAACTGTTGTTTGCTGTCTGAGTCACAACAGCGACCATGCCTTTCCTTTACCAGTGTTACTGAGTCAACACATGGAAGTCCTCCAAGTTGTTTCCATCTGCTGCGTATTTCACCCCACCATGCTTTCATTGAACCTGCTCCATCTCCTCGTAATGATTTTTTTTCTCTCCTTAGACTTTTTCTTAAAATACTGTTAGTTCTAACATCTCTTGTCTCCTAAGAAATGTTTATACACAGTATAATGCATATCACACTTTCCTATAATGTTATCTTTGTATATGTATGCGTCATTTAACATACTGGTTTGTGTACACACACGTGGCATGTGCATACATATGGAATGCAGACCGTGAATCTGAGAACACTTGTAGCTCAATAGGAGGTGACACAATGGGACACCCGCTTTGGACTGAGAGTTTGAGGCCCGGAAAAGCTTCCCCGAAGAAATGACTTTTAGGCAGAGACTTAGGGTTTAGTTTGGGCTCTTGCCTTCTCTAACTCATCTTCTGGATACTAATTGACCTGTTCCTCTAACTCCTGGCTATAGGCTTATGTGTGTGGTTCCCTGTGCTTGAAAATGTCTGTCCTGCTGGTTGTTGAAATTCTATCTATTCTTTGACGTTCAGTTCCAGCTTTGTTTTTTGTTGTTGTTGTTGTTTTGTTTTGTTGTTGTTGTTGTTTTTTTTTTTTTACAAAAAAACCGCCTGGCTATGCCAGGTGAAAATAATCACTTATTACCAATTAAACACTTGCTCTTGACCACCTTGACTGAAAGTTCTATGAAATGAGGACCTAATGATATCTCTTCTGCCTGGCTGATGTCCTCTTCCCTTTGGATCTTATTAACTTATTTTTCTCAGCTTAAACATCCCTGTCTATTTAAAGCACTCTTTTTTATGATCTGAGCTATAATCCTATATGGTTTGGGTTGTCGTTGCTGTTTTGTTTGAGGTAGGGTCTTACTATGTAGTCTAGGCTGGACTCCAATTCACAACACTCGTGCCTCAATTTCCTGAGTGCTAGATGTAACCATTCCTAAAATGTGTCAACCTAAGCTCACCTTGGTTCTCACGGTTCGGCCTGGCTGCATACAAAAAAAGAGTAACACTAGCTCCCTCACTCTAAAGCTAGCTTTTTAACTTCTAGGCTGCTGCTGATTTTGGGGGGGCAGTTGTATTACAATCTGAAATCACAATGCCTTGAGAATGAGAAGTCCAAGCTCAGTTCAACCTGCCCTAGAGTTATTGATTTTTCCCCTTCAGACTCAAAGAACTTTACATTTGCTCTCTTTAAAACCTCTTGCTTTACTCAGTTCATCAATACAGCCTACTGAGAATTTTTTTAACAAAGTGATTTCTATATGAAAGTATTTATTATTCTTCCCAGCTTTATGTCATCAGCATCCAAGACATTAATAAAGTATTAACAATAATAGCTGTGGTTTTAAGTCTAGTATGGCACTGCATGCTTTCTTAAGAACATTGATTCATTAATCAGCACCTTTGTTTAGTTTGGGCAATTATGTAATTGCTATGCACTCAAGAGTTCTTACTTTTCCACAAGGATAAGTTACTTGTCATCCCTGTCCAAGTTCAATAACATGCCTATTCAGCAAAATATTATGTGGTAAGCTTAAACTGGGAATGAGAATACTTCTTAAAATTGCAATTTGCTTATTTTATGTGTTTGGGTACTTTATTTTCATGTATAGGTTAGTACCTGGTTGCCCTAGGAGGCCAGGAGAAGGAGTTGGATCCATTTCTGGAGTTACAAATGGTTGTGAGCTGACATATGGCTGTTAGGCACTGAATCTTTTAAACATGCACACTTACTCACTAGGACAGAGTCACCTGATATGACTTCAAGAAATTAGACTAGGCTACTTGGAGGGTCCACAAGCTGTGGCAACTTCATTAAGAGCAATCAGACTTTTTACACCCTTTTCAGAAACAGAATATAGTAACATTTGTCAGGATACAATGACATTTGAAAGCTAAATAGGGTACACAAGATTAATGTCTAAGACCAAATTTCTTGTCAAGCATCCATGCTTCCTTGACTTCTAAGGGAACTTACGGAGATGTACAAAGTGGCCTGAATGCTTCACTGTCTGAGGGAGTGCCTTGGCCTCTCAGGAACTGGAAGGCACATTGTGCCCCAAGAGCCATGGATTATAGCCTAAAAAACCTATGACACCGGCTTCTCAAGGTAGCTAAGCCAGGCCAAGTCCATGGTTCCATGTACTGAGCCTTCTGGGAGAACAGCTGTTGATCTTAAGTGCTGAGCCATCTCTCCAGCCCAGGAATAAAGATACTTTTATTTAGCAAAAACTGGGATGAACAATAAAGGTGGCTTTTATTCAGAGTAAGATCAAGGAGCTAATTAAAAAAAAAACCAACGTAGGAGAGTGACTCTTGGAAGGTGAGACCTTTATTTAAAAGAAACGCTAGGTGGTACTATGAGAGGCTGTAAATGTGACAATGAGAAGAGGTTTTAAAACGAGAATACAGAAAATAACAGGAACAAATTAAAGGAACAGATTTGATGAATGCTGTTACATATCTTCTTCACTTGGGCACTGAAATAACTGAAGTGGATATTGAGGCTTGAAGAGGTGAATAGCTCGTCTGAAGTTTGCCTCTGAAATTGAAACACGATTTCAACCCAGACTTCTCAACTCAAACGGCCTGGGAGGCTTAACTCAACTAGGCTTCTTCATTTAGGAGGAACGTACTCAGGTGGAATCCGGGTTTTAGGCAGCATCAGAAGGAATAATTCTGAGCAGCTCCGGAGTATTCTGATTCAGGGGAGAAGAAAGCGAAGCCCAGAATACCACTGGGCTAACCTAAAGAATAAGGGGGTAAGGAGAGCAAGAAGAAAGACGCGCTCAGTCTGCTATGAAGAGAATTGTCCTTCTAATTAGCCCAAGAGGCTGCTGATGGCGCTTGGGCCCGAGGTGGATGGTTTCTTGTAGCACAGTGAGCCAAGAATGTAGCCCGTCCTGGGACGAAACGTTGATAAATGTGTATAGACAAAGCCTGGAGGACTCGCTGGCCATCCTGCTTACTTACCAGATGGGGACTTGAGGACAAAGACACTCCACAGAGCTCCCAAGGACATATCTAATCCTCTCTGATTGCAGGCAGCCTGACTTCAGAGTCTACACTCGGCACCCATAGCACTCAAGTCGCTGTGGGTGCTACCTGCACTGCAGTCGGCTCAGATTCTCCGTAACAGCTGCAGACTTCATCTTCTGGGGTCTTACTTTTGTAAATTTACCTGAAATTGTTTTCTCTTGCTTTTCCATTTGGTTGGGAGGCCTGAGAACAGGCCTGAAGCCAAGATTCCCAAGCTGTAAGTTATGATCACCAATACTGGCTTACTTAGGCAGAACCTCATATTTACAGGAAAAAGAGGGTGGGGGAGGGTTAATAGAATCTACCAGAAAGCTGAAAGGTACTGTTAAAATGTGAACAATAAACCAGGGGTGTGAAGGCAGGAATGCAAACAAGACAAAGAGAGAGAGAGAGAGAGAGAGAGAGAGAGAGAGAGAGAGAGAGAGAATGATTGCAAAACCTGTTCAGGACTTGGTTAAGAGCAAAGACAAAAATTAGTTACTACTTGGAAGACACTTAGGAGAATGTGTCCTATTGTAATGAACTAATGCTTGCTCTTGTCATGTAATCTGGGTTTGGGAAGATACACCAAGTTTGTCACATAGAGGAGGAAGAGCCACATGTATGCAAAGGCATCTGCCCAGTAGGCCGTGGTGTGCTGAGGGAGGTTTTGCAGCTCGGTCTGGCTGTGGACCGAGAGCCCGGGGGTGAGCTGAAGGCAGAAGGTGGTGCCCTGTAGATCCTTTCCAGAATGAAGCACTTGATTGGAGTACTCCCGCTAGGGATGGCTTCTAAACTCGGCAAGAGATATGCACAGTGCACATAGCATGTGCGGGTTGCCTGAGGTCCATTTGATCACAAATGGTTGGGATTTCCTGCTAGGAACAGGACAGACAGGGAAAAAAAAAAAAAGGCTGAAGAACAGCTTGCTGAGTACTATTGAGGCCCTATAAGGAAATTGCATAAGTACTTAGGAACAAATCTTGACTGCAATCCTGTAAAACTGCATTGGATTACAAGACTAAAGTGACCCTCAAAATCTGGAGGAGTCCTTTGGGATGGTTCCCTGGGGGAGGTGAACCCTGATCTCAGATTTCAGAAGTAGGGTCACTGTTTGTATTAAGTCCTTCATTCTACCCAGAGAAAGGGTCACTGACCTATGCAGGGATATCAGCGTTCTGACCGTTGGTTTCCCCTGTGGCCACTCCCCAAGCTGCACTTTGGTGCTGCTGCAGGAATCCTCAGATTAACTTGCCTGGCTCCAATAAAAGCCCAAACACAGCTCATGGGATTGTAGGGAGGCCGCCCTTATTACAACAGCCATAAACCCATGTATGAGAGTCAGAGAGCTTGTAAATATTCTTCGGAAGTGCCCAAGTATGAGTAAGAGGCTTTTATGATGACCACAAGGCTAAAGTTGCCTTGTGAAAACAGAGGGCAGGTCTTGAAAAGAAGCCTGTCCCGCTATGGACCTCATGCATGTCAGCTAATCAGCCTCTTCCATCAGAAGGAAACAGCCTGCTGATGGGGACAGATGGTTTCAAAGAAGAGCATTTCTTTCTTAACTATAGAGTGACATGCTTGTCATAGAAACATTGCAAAATAGATGAAAATAAAAAATAATAAAGTAAAAGTATAATTTCCCTGTTCAGGGTTCACAAGGCACTGGTAATCCTGGCTTATAGCCTTTCACATTCCATGTGTGTATGAATTTCAAAAATGTATTGTATATGTTCATGCGTACCTACATCATATGTGTTTTTATTGTGGTAAAATATAGACAGCATGAAACTTAACATTTTAACCTCTTTTGGATTCGTTGACAGTACTTTAATTGTATTTATGTGAAAAAAAATCTTTATAGACAATTGAGAGCTGGGCTCGATGGTGTGCAACCATAATCCCAGGACTTGGAATATTGAGGCAGGAGTCTTGGTTTGAGTTTGAGGCTGGCAAATGAGGAAGGAAGGAAGGAAGGGAGGGAGGGAGGGAGGGAGGGAGAGAGAGAGGGAGGGAGGGAGAGAGGGAGGGAG